>JAXBDA010008254.1:0-15294 GCA_036023075.1 Gaultheria prostrata | reverse complement strand
AGATAAAGAAGACGGAGCAACTTGGTTGGGTACAGACTACAGACAGAGAAGATCGACACAGAGAGAGGGGGGCGAAGCGGGGAGGGGAGGGGAGGGGGTTGATGAGAATGAGAAGAGTAGGTGGTGGACGACTTTGGGAAGGATACTTCTATTTATACAGACTATTAATGGTTGGAGGAATGCTTCTGTGCTTATGGGTGCATCACAGTTTCGTGCTATGGAATTATTTGGTGGGGCAGGGATTTTCTGTAAGGTAAATTTATGATTTTTCCCTTTTTTTTATCAATAGAGAGAAATATTACTCCATAAGTTCCAGTTTAATAGAAGTAGTTCAGTTCAGTCTCTAATGTAATTTTTAAATTGTTAATATCTTTCAATATACTAGTATAATATTTTTCGTAATTTTTCAAACTTTGTATAATAGAATTAATTGAAATCTATCAAACAAGATCCATATTGCATATTTTTTGAGATCCATATTGAAGGATATAAGCAATTTAAATACATTTAATTGACTTCACAATTTTTAAGGTTACTTTGGAAATTTAGAGGATAAATTTTAACTTCTTAAAAAGCTCGATTTCCCATAGAGGACACTTAAATTAGGACGGAGAGAGTATTAACAATTTAGAAATTGCATTGGAAATCGGACTAGACTATCAAAATAGGACGGGAGGAATATTAATTACGCCATTACACCTTGTTATCGGCGTTACGTAATTAAAGACGTCGACGACGGGCAAAGACCGGAACGAGACTATTCTGCTACGAATTAGCATCAGGCCTACAAAACAGAGCACAACGACGAAATTAATATCGGAAATTTAACTTAACAACAAAATAAACTACATAAATGCAATCGCCCTCCTTCTACGAAATTGCTGCCCCGCAAGTGGTGGCTAGCTCATGTGATAGAGCTCTTGGATGTCCCACACTATATCTCGGGATCAAGTCCCCTTTCCCCTTCCCCATGTATAATAGATTAGGAATGACGAATGAAAAAAAAAAAAAAGAAATTGCTGCCCCCATGCCACACCAACACCACGCAACCGTCACACAAACATCTTGTTGCTATAAAAAACAAGAAACATACCCACAACATATATACTACTCCCTCCGTTCCAAAATGTTTGCCCCTACGAAACTACGTGCAATTTTCAAACTAAAAAATAATATAGTTACAAAAATAATTTTCTAAGCAATAGGGATGTTGTTTGATAGATCTCATTGAGAACTTTAATATGGTGCAAAAAAAATTGAAAATTATTTTGGTAAATACATTATTTTTTAGTTTGAAAATTGCACGTAGTTTCGTAGGGGCAAACATTTTGGAACGGATGGAGTATCTTATATTGAGGAAGAAAATAAAGGTACTACGTAGAAAATAAAGGCATTAAATACTGGTAATTGATATTTATCTCCCCAAAATTGTTATCCACACCCCTTGTTTGTCTTTCAGTAAAGTTTTTACATATGAAAATTTCACTAGAAGACAAAAAAAAAGGTGTAGATAACAATTTGGGGGTGTGGAAATCACTCCCTAAATACTTTGCCTTATAAGAGTAAGGTACCATAATGCAATATGGAAAAATCCCTCCAGCATGTTTTTTTTTTCTCGTCATTCCTAATTTATTACATAGGGGAATCGGGGAATGAGACTCGATCCCGAGATGCAATATTGGGCATCCAAGAGCTCTATCGCATGAGCTAGCAATCACTTACTCTGGCATGTTTGTTAGCCGAATTAGTTTTGACTTTTGAGGGATTAACTAAGAAGAGCGATAAGAAGAAAATATAGTAAATAGGAGATTAGTTAAGAAGAGATAATAATATAATCCTTGATGTAGTTTACGCGGGTGGACATATAGTAAATAGGAGATTAGTTAAGAAGAGATAATAATATAATGGGTGGATAGTGAAAAGAAAAAAGTTTTAAATTACTTGCTCATCTTTAAAAGTTTGTTCTTTCTTTTTTCTTTTTTTTTGTTGGCAATTGATATTGACACTCTCCAAATTGTTAATGCCACTGCAAAAGGGAGTGTCAATATTAATCCCTAAATATCAATCCATCTATGGATTTGATATTGGCACTCCCCTTGTTGATATTGACACTCCCCTTCTAAGATGTCATTAAAAATTTAGAGAGTGCCAATATCAATTTCTGTTTTTGTTTTCCATTTGCTGAAATGGAAAATCTCATAAAAGTTGAGTTTAGGTTGGTTGCTAAAATCAAAATTTGTTTTGTTAAGATAAAAACTAAGTTTTGAAAAGTCAATTTTCTCTCACACACTCCTTTTGCTAAATGTAATTTGCTAAAATTACCCTTAGACCCCGATTGACTGTGGTATTAGAAAGGGGTATAACTTATAACCCAAGTTTTATCCTAGTCCTACCATTTAGTACATGGTTTGACAAATTTTTTGGAAAGGGTATAAGTTATACCCCTCCCAGATTAATACCCCTCTATGACCCTGAAAGGGTACTAATTAATAAAGCGGGGGAGGGGTGTTTATAGTTTAGTGCCCCCTCAATACCCCCGTAAAATTACCCCACTACCTTCCCTTATCCCCCTAGGCCCTTACCCTTTTTCGTTCATTGTTTGAAAAATAAAACCGAGCCCCATTTTAGTTAATTTAAGACCCCTTGCACTTTCCTTCGGATAAAAAAATAAAGTACTTTCGCGCATAATTTTTTAAATTTTTTTGCCACCACTAATTGAGATCTTTAATTAGATACAAAAAAGTTTGAAAAATTTTATACTTTAAGAATTTGACATTGGTGACTTGCTTTGCAATATCCTTCGGATAAAAACGTAAAGTACTTGCACATTAAAGTTTTTTATTTTTTCGCACCAAATTAAACTACTAATTGAGATCTTTAATTCGATACAAAAAAATTTAAAATTTTTTATACTTTAGCTATAACGCCCCGAAGATCCAGGAACGCTAATTGTTATTACAATAAAAGGAAATTACAAATATAAGTCTCACAAGGCGTCTTCTGCCCCGAATTACATTATTTATAATAGGGAGAGATCTATGGCGTTTTCTATCCCTTTGTCGGGTCACTCCCCAGGCCGGCAGCTCCTGCTCCAAGACTCTGCTGGTAATAGAATTCCTTCTATTCATCTTGGAATTCTGACATAATACGTCCGAGTTGCCAGGCAACATCATGGTATTATGCCAGGTTACACAAGTGCAACACTGTGAGCGAGACGCCTAGTAATAACTCTACCCAAATCCCAACTAGCAATTGTAGAACAATATATAAGGGCTCAAAAGTAATAGCATGAGTTTATCCGAAAACAGTTTTCATGAATAAATATAACAGTGTCGGTGTAAATATGCTTGTGCCAGTGTCAACATAAATCAGAGTAAACGTGGTGGTAAACATGTGTCTCGTTCTCATTTCCCGATATCATCATAGGTATTCTTCCTCAAATTTCATCTTTTCGTTCATCTCAATCATCTCGTTCATTCCCAAAATCATCTCATTCATTCCCAATCATCTCAATCATCTCTCATTACTCTGAAAGTTATTGGTTTGTTTTCGTCCTCTTTCAACTGACAGTACCAACCTCTCCATTCGAGAACCTGACTGTCTTATATCACTGAACCCAATCAGTCTGTGTATAAGGTCCGTTCATCTCGCGGCTCACACGTTACATAGTACCGGCCGTCTCGTCTTACTGATCCCCACAGCATGTTTCGAGGTCCGTTCGTCATGTGTTATGCATGCTTAGCCCTTACCACCAGATTCTCTCCGCGAAGTGCTCTCGCTGCATTCCCGTACGCATTCTCATTTCAAAAATCATTCCGTTCTCATCTCAAAAATCATTTCCGTTCTCATCTCATTTTCATTCTCATCTCTTTTTCTCGTGTCAACTATTCGTCTCTAAAATCGTGTCGTCTCTATGCACATGTCTCAAAATCTCTTTTCGCAAAAATGCAACTTTTCGTAAATCGCGTTCTCAAAAATCAGTGTTTCCTCATTTCACAGTCTCAAGTTAGTCATAAAACATTTTCCTCATTTCCGAAAAATATTCCACGGAGTCTTTTTCAGAAAATTCTCATTTGCCGATAATTTCGCCTTTTCAAAAAGTATCCGTTTGCGTATTTTTCCAAAAATCAATCGGACATTATAACTGCATAAATTTGAAATATCATTTTCCATTCGGGCATTATAACGACTGCGTAAGTTCGAAAAAGTATTTTTTGAATTACAACTCTTTTCTTTTTCGAAACCGTAAAACTACTAACTTTTATTTTTAAACCGGGCATTATAACATTACTAAAAATTAAACTTGCGCTAAAATAACTAGTAGAAACTTAGATAAAGATTATTACCGTATTCCGATATCAAACGGAAGAAGACAAAGCTAACGGTGGAGGGGCGGAGTAATGGCTTCGAAAAGAAAGTAAACTTTCTTAGAAACGCCGGAGGGTTCGCCGGAACTTCTAACTAAGATCTAGAGGCGGCTTTGGAGGGTGGAGAGTGGTGGTGGAGGTTGAGTTTCATGAAGAACACTCAAGAACTTAGAAGAACTTTGGGATTTTTCTACAAAAAACTACTTAGAAAGCATACTAGAACTATGAGAGTGAGAGAGGTTTTTGGTGTGAGATTTCAAGTGAAGAGTGGCCTCTATTTATAGGCAATGGAGCTCCCTCCCTCCTCTCCTCTCTTGGCCGGCCCCCCTCTCTCCCTCTCCTTCTTGGAAATTGCTCCACATTAATGCATGAATCTTCATCATGTGGTGTATCTATGATGCGTTATAATGAGGGGTTTTTCCCATAGGTCTAATAGGCTTAAGGCTATTATTTCATAGCTTCAAGTGCAATGAATCCAAGGGGGAGATTCACCTAGTCACCTTTCTCAGTGCAAAAATACGCGACTAACTACATTTCCGGTACTAATTTGCACTGCAATTGAGCATAAGGCTAATAAGGGCTAAGATCTCATCTATGACGTAATATTATCTTATGACACGATCTTAAATGATGGAATATATTCTCCCTAGGTTAATAATGGCTAGTCTAGTAATGCCAGAGTGACTACGGGTCTTTCCGGTGCAATTTATACGTGATTGGCTAGTTCCTGAACTAATTGTACTGACTAAGGGACATGAGGCTATTAAGGTACCATATCTTATAGGCGTGTCATAAAATCTAGGCGCGTCATGCTAGGCCAATAATGCTAGGGAAAATAATGTGACTACATGTTCGTTCTGTTCACTTTCTACGCGACTAGCTACTTTGCCGGAGTAAATTGTACTGCGGGGAGATAAAGGCTATGAGGCTACCATATCTATAGGTGCGTCACTAAATCTATAGGTGCGTCATGCTATAACTAGGCGCGTCATGCTATAATAGTTGCGTCATACTATAAACACAAGGTGAATTCACCTAGTCAAGTTTCGTAGTGTAAGTTCTATGCGACTACGCAATCTTGTGGAACAAAATGTACTAATAATTGGTGGGAAGTCAATAGCTAGTAAATCTAGGCGCGTCAGTGGGTAGATTGTGTCTCCCTGAGAGAGACAACACACTAAATGACTAGATATGCCATAATTGGAAAGTCAAAATTGGGGGATTTGGTCAAAATTGGAAATGGGCCAATTGGACTCTCTCTCTCTCTCTCTCCCACGGCCTCTCTCTCTCTCTACCGTATTATCTTTGGCATGTGTACGAAATTACGCGGACGGATATATACTAATTTAAAATAAAACGACCGATGATTAAATAATTTTCCGAGAAAATTATTAATATTAAAATATAATTCGAATTTTTATTTACGAAAATTCGGGTTATTACATAAATAATTGTGATTAAGGGCATATCCTTTAAATTGAGTTTGCAAGGACATTTTATTTAAGAGCCACAAGGGTATGATGGGTAATGTCATAGATTGAATAGGTGATGTTAGCAATTTCCGTCGTACTTAATGACAGTTAACTAACGGAGGGGGGAAACTGAACCGACAACTAAAGCAGAGGGGAGGTAAGTGTAATTTCAGAAACCTGAAGGAAGGTTTCTGTAGTTGTCAGAAACCTCAGGGGAGGTAAATGAAATTTACCCATCCAAAAAATAGGGCTGGAATCTAATTTTGAATTAAAACTATTTAAGGACAAGGGAAAGCAAAGTATTTTGATGATTTGGATACAAGTGTAGCCGTGTGGGGCCCGGCTCAATTCTTATCTTTGTTTTAGAAAATTGAACAGACCTTCATTGATGTGTATTAAACATAAATTTATCACGTTGTTATATTACAAGACAATTAAATTCGGGAAACATCCATAATAAACAAACCTAGACTACTTATTTTTTGTCATGTAATATACATTAGCATTTGTGGGGAAGTTAATTAGTGGGTTAAATAATCAAAGAGGGATCAATGTCTCTTTCATAGACTCGAACCCCAGACTGCTCCCTTGACAGGCAAGGGGTACAATCAAATGGGCTATAAGCCACATCTAAGGAAACATAGATTACGTACGAAACATGAATAATATCCTAGCCTAAACATAAAACATAATATTAAAAAACTAGATTACATTGTAAAATAATCTTATATATTATTGTAGGATGACTTTTGGTGAGGAGAAACATGGATGCAACAAGTGGCAGTAATGAAGGCCTGTGGATGCGACAAGTGTCCTTTTATTTTTACACTTTTTTGTTTTATTTCAATCTTATATTTCAGAAATTATCTTCATCGTATCTTCTTAAATAAGAAATGACTTCTGAGTGATTTTATTTGTTATGGAAAGAATACATATATTTACAAAATCAACTACGAAAGATTTGAATTCTTTAACATGTAAAATATTGATAAAAGTTAGCGAAAAAGATAAATCGGAAAGTGACTATAATAGAAACGAAAAGAATGATGGAGAAAAATAATTGAATTTGAATTTTTTCCATTACTTCTAGGCTCATTCTATAATTATACCTAAGATCCTTAATCCTCCCATTAGTGACTCCAATTTCCATAATTGCAGTAATTGTTTCACGGTATATAGATTGCAAAAAGGAAATGTGAAGCAATTATATATTCGATGACTAGAAAAGTGTTCAATTTCTTCATCCCGGTCTCTCCCCGTTTATGATCTCTTATTTTTTTTTGGGTAAGTTATGATATCTTATTTTCTTCATTGGTTAGTTATATGATCTCTTATAGTTTGTGTTTTACTCTCTTTCTTTTGGTAGGTTTTAATGTGATCAACAAGAGTTACTACGCCAGTCATTTGTATCGATCTAATTCTCAAAGAATCGAATAGTGAATTTATATGAACTTTACTTTGCATGACTGTGTAGTCCTCCGATTCCTTGCAATCCCATTTTCATTCTTTTTGTAGGTTTCAATGTGATAAATTATGGATATTGTTCTACTGTGCTTAATGACAGAATAATACTTTACAACTTCAAATGCTTCGCTCGCTCTTATATGAAAAAAAAAAATTGATGTAAACAAAATATTAACGAGTTTCTGTAAGGTACAGTGACTTTTTCAAGATTCCCTTAATATTTAGAGTACTACAACCCCTCTATCGACAGGAGCAAAATTCGACCCCGTGCTACAATTTTCTGTCCTGAAGCTTCTACTATTTTTTTTTTTCCTTTTATCCTTTATACTACCATTTTTCCTTTTGTTTTTCAATTTGGTTAATTTGCAGGGATCGGTTTTGAAGACTCCTTTGATCATTATATTATTATGAGCATAACATTTGTAGTTGTTTCAAACTTTTTTAAATGGTTGAAAAAAATACTAATTAGTTATTTTTTTGATTTACGCTATGTCCTGTGCAAGGATTTGTAGAGAGTCACACCAGAGGCAAGATTTATCCTTTATGGAGGAGAAACTATTTTTTATTCCATTAAGGACACCTCATTCAATTGAAGCCCATAGCCTCTCATTCATGCTTTATGGCTAATTGTTTGATTAATCTTGAAATACTTGAAAGAGTTTTTCCTAAATAACAATCATTTGTTTTAGAATTTTTTTTCTTTTTTTCTTTTACTCCCTCCGTCCCAAAATGGATGTCCCAAAGCACTATTCACACCTCTCAAAAAATCATTTATATTTTTTAAGTTATAATGAATTATATATGCAATATGGATCTTGTTTGATAGATTTTATTTAGTTTTATAAAAAAAGTCTTTAAAATCGATAAAAGCATTATAGATTGCAATATATAGATGATTTTTTGAGGAGTGTGAATAGTTGTTTTGGACATCCATTTTGGGACGGAGGGAGTATCATTTTTGTAGTACAGTATTTGGATATGGTGCAGTGTATGGCGAATTTCTTCCAGGACACGTAAGATATTCATTTTGCGAAAGAAGCACATGAGGAGCAAGATAAATGTAATTTCAATTTTCAATAATTTATGAGAATTTTTTTATCTTATTCTTTGAAGTTTATTTTTGAAAAATTGATATGTTTCATTTTACAATTGAGAAACATTGGAACAACTCCATTATGAACATTGTAGTACATGCGGCGGTGCTTCCCCTTGTTATATGTTAAAAGTTATTTTCCCACAATGATAAAAACAAATTCCACCTATGCATAATTTGTCTCAAGAGAACATATAATCATCGTACAATTTTATCATATGTTACATTACGGATCTCGACAATTCAGGTCAGAAGGGCTAAAACTCAGTTAGGTTTGATTTTTATGCATGTGATCAAAGTATTTGTGGTCGTGCATAACGCGGATTTTGTGCGAGGATCGATGTTTATACGTTTCAAAAGGAAGAATTCTAGCTATGTCAATGTTCATGAGATATAAAAAGACAACCCAATCGAATGTTTGCTCGTTTTGAAAGGTAACGAAAATCTATCCATGTCAAGCATATTAAACTGCTCATATTTATATACAAAAAGGGATGGTACTTTTACTGTTCTATCTTATACGTGTTGGAATTTCGAGGCATGACGGATGAACATAATGACTAAAATTATTTTAATTTATTTATTAATTTTTGGATTATTTTGCTAAGTTTAATTCCCTACTGCATTTGGATGATACTGTGACAACTCAACAGATTATATTCTGATTTGTCCCTTGCATAACACGTTTCTTTGCTTGGTTGATAATATGAATGATATTTGTTCTATAACATTTTTATGTTGTTAGAAACATGCGTATCTTTTTCAGTGAAAAACATTATAAACTAATTTTTGGTTTAGGGGTTATATGCTAGTAGTTTCTAATAACAAAAACTTTTCTCGTTGTTTAACGTCCTAAGTGTAGAACCTATTTTGTTCAAGGCCCAGTTTTCTTTGATGTGGACAAGTCCCATAAAATAGTTTTCAGTTCAGAAAACTTTAGATGACCCAAACCAATTAAACACTTGTATTTGTATTTAAAGTAGAGTGGGCGGGCTTTTAGCGGGCCGCTCGTATCGTTGTGGGTTCTTTCTTTTTCTCTTTCCAGAGGCTCCATCTATCTCACCACTAATGCTCTCATTGGTCTAGTAGAACTTTTTTACTAATGTTTTTGCTAAGTTGATGAGATCATGAGAGTACTGAAGCACCAGAGTGTTTGTACCCATGAGACAATCATAAAAAAGTTCACAAATTTCAAGAAAAAAAGGTTCAAATATTTATGGGTAAATTTCACTGACCTCCCCTGAGGTTTCAGACAAATACAAAGACCTCCCCTGAGGTTTCTAAAATATCACTGACGTCCCTTACTTTTGAAACAATTATCAATATTCCCCCATCCCTTAACTTTCCTTCCAAAAACCGTTAATTGGACTATAAAATGACAAAAATGCCCTTTCTTTTGCCACTTACCATCTTTTTCACCCTTCCTCATTTGAATAGTATGCATGCATATATTGATGTATACATATATTTATATATATTTAATTTGAAACTATTAATTTAAAAAAGAGTTGACCAACAAAACCTAACTCTCCAATGGGGGTTTCTTCTTCCCCTTGGAAAGACCTGGTGGTTGGGAATAAGGGAGTACAGGGGCGTCTGAATTTGGAGTTCTTCCCCCCAGTGATTATGAATAATAAGGTGGTTGTCTCTCCTCCAGTTGAGGTTGAAGAACTAGGCATTCCTAAATGGAAGAACTGCTTGGTTGGTCACTTCCTTGATAAAAAGCTTCCGTTTCAAGTGGTTCGTAGTATTGCTATGAAGATATGGAGTAAGTTTGGGCTGCGTGATGTTTCAGCAAATGGTACTGGGTTCTATTTTTTTACTTTTGCCCATGATGGTGATTTGGGTAAAGTTCTGGATGCTGGTCCTTGGTTCATTGGGGGTAAAATGCTGGTGCTAAAGCAATGGCAACCCCATATGGCCTTGATCAAAGAGAAACTTCAATGTGTTCCACTTTGGGTTCACTTCTATAATGTCCCACTTGAATTTTGGACAGCTAGTGGCCTTAGCTATGTTGCTAGTTCTGTTGGTAATCCTTTATACGCTGATGACATGACTAGTCAGTGTAAACGTTTGAGTTTTGCAAAAGTTTGTGTAGAGGTGAACCTTGAGTCTACCTTTCCGGATTCTTTTGAGCTCATTTGTTCTAATGGGGACTCAATCATTGTGGAGATTAAGTATCCGTGGCTCCCTTTGAAATGTATGAAGTGTAAGTTGTTCGGGCACTCAGATGCACATTGCCCTGCCCTCCCTAAGGTGGATTTTGCTTTAGCAAGAGGTGAGATGGACAATGCTGGTTCTGTAATTTCTAGTAAGGATGTTGATAGCTCTTCTCAACGTTTGAAAGGGTTTGGTGATACTAGTGCTATAAACCTGCTAGTCCTCTTGGTAAGCCTAGTTTTCTTGCTGCTGTGACTAGGCCTCCTACATTGGTGGGTCCTCAGTCCTCATCTAGGATTCAGATCTGTGATGAAGCAGCTATTGAGCAAGTCGTGACTCTATATGATACTGCCCCTGACTTGGGGATTCTACCAAGCTCTTCTGGAAAGGGTGCTATGGTGGATCCCACGTTGCCTTCCGGGGAAGATCTGGGTGATATTGGCTTTGTCTCTAGTCTAATTGTTAATTCTGGTATTCTAAGGAATCAATTTTTGCCTTTGTCTAGCACAGGCGTTGAGGTGGAAGCTGTGGTTCCTTCTATGCATGAAGTTGGGAGTTCTGATGAGGGTTTGGAGCTTTCTTTACTTGCTCAGGGAAGTGTTGAAGATATCGATGTTGTTCATCCCATTGTGGTTGGAGGCTTGCAGGCTTCTGTACCTAAGGATGTGAAGGGTAAGAAGAAGGGGAGAGGGGGTGGGAAAAAGGTTAAAGCAGTCAAATGACAAAAATTGGTTGCTGAAATATAAGGGGTCTTAATGATCCTTGGAAGCAAAAGGAAGTTTTCTCCTTTATCAGAGTTAATAAAATCTCTTTGTTTGGTGTAATGGAGGCCAAGGTTAGGTCTGTTAATCTTTCTAGCTCTACTGCTAGGTGTTTTCCTGCTCATTGGAAGTGTCTTCATAATTTGGGTACGTTTTCAAATGCCAGAATTATAGTGGGTTGGGACCCTACTTTGATGTCTGTTTCGTTGGTTTTTAGCTCAGCCCAAATGATTGGGCTGTCTGTGGAGTTGTTAGCTGAACATAAACGATTTTTTTGTTTCTATGATCTATGGTTTGAACTTGGCTAGAGAAAGGGTGAGTTTGTGGAACGAATTAAGGGCTCTGTTCCTTCAGCTGGGGAGTTCAGCTTGGGTTCTCATGGGGGATTTTATTATTGTTCGTAGTCCAGATGAAAGAATAGTAGGTTTTGATACAGTTGCTGCTTCTGATTTTAACAATTGCTTGGATGACATTTGTATGCATAACATGGTTACCAAGGGCTATTGGTTCACGTGGACTAATAAAATGGGAGGCCTTGGTGATAATAAAAGTAGGCTAGATAGAGTGCTTGTTAATGATGGTTGGTTGGATTTATTTCGGGATTCAGAAGTTGTTGGGCATGCTCCTGGGGTCTCTGATCATCGTGCTCTTGTTTTGACAGTGGTTCATAACAGATACAAAGCTTGTCCTTTCAGATTCTTTAACTTCTGGATGGCTGATAGTAGATTTAGGGATTTACTTGAATCTTATTGGGGTCAAGATGTCAGGGGGTTTCCTATGGAAAGGCTTAGTCTTAAGCTCAAGGGCCTTAAACCTGTGCTTAAGGCTTTTCATAAACAGCATTATAGTAATCTTAGTGGTAGGGTGATGGCTGCTTGTGAGAATTTGTCAAAAATTCAGCGCCTCTGTTTCTGATTTTCCCATGATCAGTTTTTATGTGATCTTGAAAAGGATCTAGTCCAGGAGTTTTATGCTTTAAGTCATGCAGAGGAATCTTATAAGAAACAGAAGTCTAGGGTGCATTGGCTTGCTCTGGGGGACAAAAATACAAGATTTTTCCATCAGAAAATGAATGCTCATCGAGTACGTAATACTATTCTTAGCTTGGTGAATGATCAAGGGGTAAGGCTTGAGGATCCTTCTGATATTGAAGCTGAGATTCTTGGTTACTATCAGGGTTTATTGGGTACTGAATTTAGTCAGAAAAGGGATGCTTTCGGCGAGCTATCTGCTGCTATTCAACATAAGGTTCCTGCAGAGTTAAGAGAGGGTCTTGTGACTCCTATTTCTCTAGATGAAATTTGGAGGGCTTTACATTCCATTCACAGGGACAAAGCTTCTGGTCCGGATGGTTTTAACTCTGCTTTCTTCCATGATAATTGGGCTCTTGTTAAAGATGATTTTCTAGCTGGGGTTCTGTATTTTTTTGAAGTTGGTATGATGCCAAGGGGGTGGAACTCTACTGCAGTAACATTAGTGCCTAAGGTTGCTGCTCCTAACTCTATCAAGGACTACAGGCCAATTGCTTGCTGTAATACAGTTTACAAGTGTATTACCAAGATTTTGGCCAACAGGTTGTAATCTGTGCTGCCAAAGATTATAGGGCCTTCTCAATCTGCGTTTATCAAAGGTAGGTCTATTATGGATAATATTTTGCTCATGCAAGAGCTTGTGAGGGGGTATCATAGAGACCAAGGTCCTCCTAGATGCGCTATCAAGCTTGATGTGATGAAAGCTTATGATAGTGTGGACTAGGATTTCCTCTTTGCAGTCATGCAGTGTATGGAATTTCCTTTCCAGTTTATTAATTGGGTCAGAGTTTGTATTGCCACACCACGGTTTTCTATGCTTATAAATGGAGAGCTGAAAGGGTTTTTTCCAGGGAAGAGGGGGTTAAGGCAAGGAAACCCCATCTCCCCCGTACCTTTTTTTGTTAATCATGGAGGCTTTCTCTGCCATTTTGCAATCTAGGATCAATCATGGGAGCTTTTATTTCCATCCTAAGTGTAGCGCTCTTAATCTGTCTCACTTAGTTTTTGCTGATGATATGTTCATTATTTGTGGGGCAAATCTCCAAACTTTTGCAACAATTGATAGTGTCTTGAAGGATTTCTATTTCTTGTCTGGACTGAAGCCTAATTTTCATAAGAGTGCTTGTTTTTTTGCGGGAGTTGGTGGTGCTTTGAAGTAAGAGTTGAGAGCTATTCTGGATATTCCTGAGGCTAATTTTCCTGTGAAGTATCTAGGTGTTCCTCTAATCTCTACTAAGTTGAGGAATTCTGATTGTGTGGTTCTTAAGGACAGGATGCTCAAAAGGATTCAATCTTGGTCCAATAAGCAACTTAGCTTTGGAGGGAGAGCTCAATTGATTAGTTCATTCTTATTCAGTATCCAGGTTTACTGGTATTCTATTTTTATATTGCCTCAAAAGATTGTTAAGGAAATTGAGAGCATGCTTAGTGCTTTTCTTTGGAAAGGGGTGGCGATGCATTCTCATGGTGTGAAGGTTGCTTGGGCAGCAGTTTGTGTTCCGAAGAAGGAAGGTGGTTTGGGCTTCAAACGGCTTAAGGAATGGAACAAGGCTTCTATGATGAGGCATTTATGGGCTATCTCAAAGAAAGAGGATATCCTTTGGGTGAAATGGATCCATACTTATGTGATTCGGCATCATTGTTTATGGTCTATGAAGCTTCCTACCGACTCCTCTTGGACTCTTAAGAAGCTGTTTGGTCTGCGCAGTGAAGGTCATAAGTTCATTCAAGCTCAGATTGGCAATGGCTCTAATACATTTCTGTGGTTAGATAATTGGCACAACCTTGGCCCTTTGTTTTAGAGGTATGGAGATAGAGTGTCGTTTCTTTTTGGTCGCTCCTTAAACGCTAAAGTCAGTTCTATCATTCATAATGGGGTGTGGAAATGGCCTAGGGGTAGAAGTGCCCTTGTTTCGAGAAATTATGGCTAACAGTGATCCTCTTTTGGTGCCTCGAGTTGGTATTGAGGATAAAGTTGTCTGGACTCTAAATACCAATGGTTGTTACTCTTAGGGCTGTCTAGCGGATCATCTGATTCGTCAATCCGAACCATCCGTTGATCCATCCGAGGTATGTACGGATGGGTTGCGAATCCTAAAAACCTAAATCCGTTTTGACTGGATCAGATCGGATCCATTCGATCCGCGCAATAATCCTTCTTTAATCTGTCAAATCCGCCCGATCCGATCCGATCCGATCCATCCGTATGGCACCTACGGATGGATTCCGGATCTTAAAAATCATAATCCGCTCTGAGCGGATCGGATTGGATCCGGATCCGATCCGTGGACACCCCTAGTTACACTGCTAAGTCTGCATGGATGGTTTTTCGCAGTAAAGCTCCTGAGGTGGGTTGGTGCCAAATGGTGTGGTATAAGCACCATGTTCCTAGGTAGTCTTTCATCCATTGGCTATCTATGATGGGCAGGTTGGCTACAAAGGACAGATTGGTGGCTTGAAGGGTCCTAAATGATAGTAGTTGCGTGTTATGTAATGGGGGCCAGGAATCTCACTCCCATTTGTTCTTTGCTTCCTCAATGTGGCTGAATGTTAGAGCAAAATGCGGTTTGGCTCCCCACGCTTGGGATTTGCATGCTGAAGTTCGGTGGGGCTCTGTGTATTGTCGGAATAATTCTGTTAGGTCTAGAGTTTTTAAGCTTTGCTTATCTGCTGGAATCTATTTTATTTGGAGGGAGAGGAATAGCAGAATATTTCGGCAAGAGTTTCTTGACTTTGCATCCATTGTGAAGCAGATTGTTGAGGAGGTGACATCGTGTGCTAGCTCCTGGAGGAACGTTGCTCGGTCTTATGATAATCTCAGGTTTGGTTTGGAGTGGGGGATCCATGAGGCTGTTTTCCATGCATAGTGAAGGGTACCTTGTAGTTAGGCTTTGACTGTTTTTGGTTTTGTCTGTTCCCTGTAATGGGTTAGGTTGCTTGTTTTGT
>JAXBDA010008253.1:0-15294 GCA_036023075.1 Gaultheria prostrata | reverse complement strand
AGGGCCATGATTTTCTTGATAAATTCAAGCTTGGGTTTGATAAAGGGGACAAGCAACTGCCGGAAGCTGCAAGCACCAAACAGGAAGAAGAAGAAGAAGAAGAGATGAAATCAGCAGCTGCTGGAAAAACATTATAAATAGAAAGATATAACAATCGAAAAATGGCACGGATTTCAAAAATGGATATCCAATTTGGGACGGAGGGAGTAAACGATTTAGATTCACAATCGTTCATTTCTTTTTCGATCTTGGACGTTTTCAAGAAAAAAATTTCTGGATTCTGATATTTTTTGTGTTAAAATAAAATAAAATTGAAAGAGAGTAACAAGTTAAGGAAACATGAGAGTATACCCAACTTCTTAGAGCACAATTCCTCTCATTTCCTCAGGGTCCACACAATCGCACTGGCTAGTTCTCTACTTTTGCTTTACTCCACAAGGGACTGGCTAGTTCCCTTGTTTTTCTTTTTTCTTTGAGGGATTGGATAATCTAGTCTTTTTTTTTTTTTTGGATCGTATTAAGATCGGATTTGCTATGATCATAACCATTCACTTTTTAGTTCTCGTCAAGACTATCCAACAGGTTTAAAAAATCAAATTTCTTTAGATGCTATATATGTGACGTTAGTAGCTTGTCACTCAAATGATGTACTACCAAACTACAAAAAGTTTTCAATTTTATTTGAAAAATAAAAATATCTATATTTAAGTCACTGTTATTACCGGCAGTTTTTTGGTTTACACAAATAATTATCTTTACTAGTAGTTTCATATTACCGCTGTTAGTAGTCACCTTTTTATCAGCAATTTCATTACCTCCGCTGGTGTTTTTGCCGGCGGTTTGTCATTAATATCGGTAATAACACCCTTTACCGGCATTTTTCATTACCACCTGTAAAGGCCATATTTGTCGTGGTGTCTCTTACCGCGGTTACATGAGCTTGATGAGTATGGTCTTGGTGCCCAACATCCTTTTTTACAATTTTACCACACATTTCTATAGGGTTCATACACTTAATACTGAGTCCTAGTATACAAAAATGGATGGTAGAAAAGGGTGTCGGACACTGCCACATGGTGCCCCAAAGACTATAGAACATTTTTTCCAAAAAACAATCTAATTCTATTCACAGAAGTAACCTGTTATGGTAATTCTAGCAATCACATCACAAATTACAAGTAATTGCAGAAGAGTCAATTACTGAAACAAGCTAAAGAGAGAATTTTTAAAATCTACAAAGATACCCCCAAATGGGAAAAAAAGTAACATCAGTTCTACAGTTTTCTATCACCAAAAAGAACAGAATAGAACAAGTTCATCATTTACCTCTAGGCAACTAACTGAAAGTATAGCCAACATTTATGAGAGATGAATATGAAATTTGCAGATTATTGGAAGAAGATACTGTCACTATAAAATGAACTGATTCAATGCAGAAACACGAACATAAGCTGAAAGATCGACCCCCAGGACGTTGAATTGCGGCTGAAAAGTTGCTGCAACTAATTCAGAGGGTCAGCTGCTGCAAAATGAATCTGCAATTGAAAAGGTCCATCAACTCAAATTGAAAAGAGCACAATTCCTCTCATTTCCAGTTTTGGCTAACAGAATTTCACCGGAGGTGAGTATTTTCCCGATAAAAATCAGCTTCATAGGAGAGATCACCACCACATTTCTGCATAAGCTGATTTTGCTGGATCGCTGACCATAAAGGCTGTGCTAAGCCCTTCTTATACCAATTTGAAGCACTCAATTCTTTCACTATCAACACTGCCGCCACCCATATACCCACAACTTAAGCCCGAAAATTTCCCAAGAAATTGATTTCGTTTCCTGCAATTTGAGCTGCATTTCCCTTGGGTAGAACCTGAAATTCACCCAAAATCTCAACATCGCCATTACTCTCTTCATTTCCAGCTTCGCCCTCCTGGGAAGCCACAGCAGTACCAGAACCGAAATCTTCAGTGGTCTCAACTCCACTGTGGGCCCGTCGAGGCGGTCTTGATCTTGAATTGTCCCTCGGTAAAGCTTCTTTAGTCTTCCGCCTTGTAGTGGTGGTTAAAAACCCATTTGCAAGGGCTTCCAATGCTTTTACAGTCGGTGGCCTATTCCGGGTGCTTTGCCTTCTGGAACCATTAGGCTGTTGCTCAGAAAAGGACACATCAGCAGAGGGATTTGGAGCCGCAGAATCTTCTAATCTGCTTGTTTCGTTTTCTTCACCGGTTTCGAAATCTGGTGAGACCTGAGGCAAGTTTAGGTCAATAAATGGTCTGGGTTGCGGTTTAGTATCACAAGAACCTCCTGGAAGAAAGTTGCGGGTTTCACAAGAAATGCCCTCACTGCTCTCAATGGGGCTTCCTTTTGATGAACTGGCGGAAGAGACTTTTTTAGCTGAAAAAATCCCAGAGAGATTGATTTCGCTTGAATCAGTAATTTCTGAGCAGCAAATATGCTTTTCTTGTCCGAAACCGGGGTCCACTAAGAAATCAGGAATTCGATGGCTACTCTCAGCCCGATTACAAGCACTTAATCTCCGACGTCTTTTTGTTACTGGGGCTAAATAGGTCAAATCATCTTGTTTCATCCCCCATCTCGACTTGTCAGACTTTTTTGGCTGCTTATTTTTGCATAAATTGTTGTCCTCGGGAATTTTAACAGATGCAGCCCCAAAATCCGAACCATGAGTCCCTTGGTTTGAAGTACCACTTTCAAGATTTTTCTCAAAAGAAACCATCCTGGCATCTGAAAATGTCTTAGCAGAAATGGATTTATTAGTTTCCTCTTCATCAAATAACATGGTACCAAAACGCCCGTCTGTTACCGGGGCTAAATAGTTCAAGTCGTCTTGCTTCATACCCCAGCTGCTTTTTTTCGACTTTCTTGGCTTCTTATTTTCAGCAAAATTGTTCAAATCCTTGGCACTTTTAACAGATGCAGTACCAGAATCCAAACCCTTATTCCCTCCTCTTGAATCACCAATTACAAGATTCTTCTTGAAAGGAAACCTACCGATAGAAGACAATGTCTTTGTAGAATCAAACTTAATGGTTTCCTCTTGATCAAATAACACTGTATCCACACGCCTTTTGGTTACTGGAGCTAAGTAGTTCACATTATCTAGTTTCATCCCCCAGCTGCTTGCTTTAGACTTTCTTGGCTTCTTGTTTTCACAGAAATTGTTATGATCCTTTGAACACTTAACAGATGCAGCCCCACAGTCCAAACCCTTGCTCCCTTGGTTTGAATCACCATTTTCGGGTTTTTTCTCACATGAGAAGGTACCAGTCGTGGAATTGGAAGTATAAGTGCCCTCTTGATCAAACAGCACGGTACCAACAAGCTCCATATCTTCAGACAATGCCTCAGGCTCATAACTACCATCATCACTTTCTTCTGAACGACTTCTGGAGACGGTCATTTTCAAAACTTCATTTGGCAATGTTTTCAATTCCCTCAACTTAAATATTTTCCCATCAACCATGCTTGTATCCACCACCGTAAACTTCATGATATCCACAACATTGTTCGGAGCCCGAGGCTGAAGATAACAGTGACGTTGATCAGTCTTATTTTCTGTTTTCCACTCGTCCTCGTCCTTTTTTCCCTTTCCCTCGCCCGCTTCTGTCTCCAGCTCAATTAGACCAGGGTCCAAAGCAACTTTACTCAAAACATCAGTAACAGAATCAAAAAAGTGGTTTCCTTTCACTAGCCTCCTTCTAGAAAACTTTTTCACGCCAGGCATAAGAAAGACCAAAGAAGGCTTATAACCAGCGGCATAGTTATAATCCTTAGGTTGCTCAGAGTGCCATCCCCTTGCTAGCAAACGGGGCCAAACTGCTTCCCAAAACAAGTCGTTTGATCGAGCCTTGCTCAAACGGAAATCTCCCGTAAGAAACTTGATGATTTCTGTGGGTGTGAGAGAGGAGCATGCTTTTCCAATTGGTACTTCTGAGCGCGTAGAACCTCCATGATTAGACTTCAAGGGCTCCATTGAGATGCCTGTTAGGTCTCTCTTCCCGGTACCAATTCCCACTGCCTCTACGAGACTGTTTATTCCTACTATAGCTTTTAAGGTCGAGACATACTCCTCGAACAGTATTTTTCCCTCCCCAAAAGCCTTAGATACCTGTCAGTTGATAAAGTATATAAGCAGGAAATCATATTGACAATACACAGCAGCTAAGGCAGATTATTGCTGTAACGACAGAGTTTCCGCTAGATCACATGCTCTTCACACAATATGTTAATTCCGCAATGGTTTATAGAATCGGGAAAAGGAAAAATGAGCAACGAGAAGCACTGAAGGCTGGCAAAGATTAGCGCTCTCCAATCCAAAATTATAAATGCTAGTCACTTGATCACAAGTTTGAGAAGGATGAATTAACCGTTTTAGAGGACAACTAACCACTGAAATATTGATATTTTGAGTAGGTAATTCCTCATAGATACTTAAAAGTTATCTAAGCGGTATACAAAGTTCTCTAACAGATAAAAAAAACCCGAATGAACCTGTTAAAAGTTCCTTGGGAAGGGTAAATAGGCAGCAAGGGAACTGATTTTTGCAACAAGTCATAGTTCTAAGACCGATACATATTCCTAATCCTCACCCTAATCATAAATAGTAATACTCATACACTCCTCTCCCAACATCTCCCAGATGATAAGGGCCCTTGATCACAGCTATACGCATCTACATGAGAAAATATAAATAAATAGTGGACATCACATTCAGAAGCATATGCTACTCAAAAACATTCAGAAGCATATCAAGTTCAGAAAAATGTTAAGAATAGGGGATATGTTTTAACGTATATAGAAGTGTTGATGAGTGTGTCGTGCCTTGTGAGACACATGCCAAATCTTACAAAGTGTCCGTGTGTCTTAGATCAGGGATTAACAGCTGCGGTGAAATGGAGATGACAACTGCTTGGTTGTTTGGCCATCCGATACCATACAACTCCACTAAATCCAAGACAATGAGCAAATCGCAAACAAATACAAGCAATGACATAATGCAATGATACTTAATACATCTTCTAGACCTACATAAGCTTGTCTGGTTTTGAAAATCGACTTTTGAACAAAAGTATACTTAATGTACGTGTGTGACAAAGAAAATGGTGATATATACAAAATAAACAGTGAACAGTTGGACGAAAAAATCCACGGATCGAACCAGTAACAGCAGTAGAGATAATCACGTTGCAGAAAAAAGGAACCTTTGGAATTTGATTGCTTGCCTCATCCAAATAAAAAAAAGGATGAACTTCATCACCATTTACAAGGTAAGTGTAACCCTCTGTTCCCCTCCATTCTAGCTCTATCGAATGTTTGACTAACTATTTCAGAATAAACTATTAACCTGGAAGTTGTACTAGGGAATAAACATGGTTAGTGAAGATACCTAAATAGCCCAATCAACCGTGTTTAACTGAGAATCAGCGAAAATGGAACTCATCAAACACAAAAGTCACACAAGTGTCCTCAGGGCAACATACCATTCAGATTAACTATTCAAAAGATTGTTGTCTTGCAAAGTGGATATACTATATGGTGGTACGGTCAACGGTAATATACTTTCTTGACCTTATAAAGGAAATTTCCGCTAATTACCTTTGAAAAAGTAAAACATTATGCGAAAGAATACAGCCAGAAAGTTAGAGACCCAATATTCCGTAAGGCCTGTGGATGGCCTTTCGGCCATTTCGTAGTTGAGCACGCGACATGTTTCGCCTATGTTTTGTGTACTTTTGTACAGGCACATCTATATGTGGGAATCCTTTGCCCATATAGTGGGGAAGAAAAGAAGGAACGACGAGATTGAGTACTTAAGAAAATACCTCCGACAAAGTGCTCTGGCATTCTTCCGACACGTGGAGAAACAAGCGAGATAACAGTTCTTGTTGCCTTAATCCAGTGAAAATCCTTTGCCCATACACACACTTTTTGCTTCTCATCTTCCGGCAATCTGCCCATCTTTGGTACTTGTCGGACCGATAAAACTTCCCATAGTAAAAAGACTGTATATCCCCCATAGTCTTACCCTCCATAAACTTCTTCACCTGAATAAGGTTCTTCCCAAAGATATACAAACCAAGGAGGAAACTTGCCTCTTCAATAGCACTCCACGAACCACCAATGGAACCAGGAACCAAACAGCATCCTTCACCTTTGTACTTCTGATGCATTTTAGAGTCCATTTCTTGGTCCAAACCTAAGTTTCCCAATGCAAAATCCACAGGCTCACCTTTAGGTTTTGAATCTTCAGATGGCGAATAAATTGGTGCCTCTTTCTTGGTTTCAGATTTCAAGACACCATTTTTAGTGGATTTTCCATTTGAATGATCCAGAGACTGCAGCCCTTTACGTTTCATGTGCTCAATTTCCTTATTGATCCACATGACTAGAATGGGTAATCCCCTTAGAAAATCACTGGGAACACCAGGAGCAAATTCTACCACCAGTGGGTTCTGTTTGTACAAAAGATATGCAGAGTTTGTAATAACTGCTGGAATTTCCACTTGGAACTGATCTCCCACTCTAGGTAGTATCTCCGGATCTCCAAAGACACTATAAACCTCGGTGTTATCTGGAGAGAGCGAATTCTCCGCAGATGTGTCATCGATGCAGTCCCCATTCTGGTTCAGTTGAACTGAATCCATCTACCAAAAAAAAAATGACAATGCATGAATTGAAAGCATAGTTTACAATCATTAAAGAAGCAATAGAAATAGATAACTTGGACTTAATCCTCTATGTAAACCGCCATATAAAAAAAATCCATTAGGTTTAAATTAACAAAAATGCTATGTGCAAGGAAGCTTACACCGAACCATACACAAAATGTGAGTAGTGTAAGCTTCCTTGCGCATAGCATTTCTCTTAAATTAACTTCCCCGAGGAACTTAGTATTTGCATGGAGGTGATGTGAATTGTGAGAACCCACAAAATCCAAATTTCAACAGAGAATCATTCGAGAATTGATTTCCTAATTGATACAGAAAGTGAAAGGGTTCTTATTTTTTACTTTACTAAGTGAGAAAGGATCAAAAGGAAAAACTTTTGACCTATCAAACAAAAAGCAGAAAAACAAATAAATACGAGGAAGCATGACCATTGCCACAACTTGAGCAAAATCTGTCCTTCTGCTCTACCATGGTTTCATCGGATGATATTGAAGTCATTCAAACAAGCCCCTCCCGCCAAAGGAGTACCACAGAGCTTAAGGTAGCTCCTAAAGTTGAGCTTTTGCATCCTCCGAGTACATTCATGTTTAAGGTTCATCAACAGAATTGAGCGATTCTACTCTTTGTTATTGACAAACAATTTCACAATGGTTGCCCCAGTGTGACCAGGTCATGGGTTCGAGTCACAAAAAAAGCCTCTTTGCTTGAGGGGTTGAGGTTGCGTACTTCCAACCCTTCCCCAAGTCCTACAGTACCAGGAGACTTGAGCAGTGTATAGCTCTTTTAGTTTTTACTAAGCTATAAATGGAGCGTAATAATACAAAATAAACTACATTAATAAGAAACACATAACCTAGAAATTTGCACGCCCAATTTACCTACACTCAGGGACGGAGCCAATAATTTCACTATGTAGGGGCAGATATATATACTTTGCCGGGGCGATTCTATATAATTCAATGGAATTTTTTTCCCTATGTAATAATAGAGGTTTTTTTTTTTTTCTTGAAGGGGCGACAACCCCTAGTGGCCCCCCTCTGGCTCCGTCCCTGCCTACACTAAACTTATGCTCATAACAATAGAATAAACTAATAAATCAGAAATCCACATTTCAACCAGCCAAAAAAAAAATGTATTCAGAAATTACATCAGAAGTCACTATATTGATTTCAAACATCCTTGAAAAAAATATGGGCATTAACAATATTTTCAAAATCTAAGAAGGATAAAAAGAAGAAAAATTAATTATAGCAAAATAAAGAAAAAATATCCACAAGGTTAATGACTATTTTAAAATCAAATTAAAAAAACACAAAAACATAACCCACATTTACATTCCCATAAATATGAAGAAGAAATTAAGAAAAGAAATATTCAGGCAGAGAAATACAAACAAGCAGAGGCTATGACGCTAAACATAAATAAATAAACAAAAATTAGAAACCCAGATCCATATTTGAACCACTGAAACATAGAACCAACCCAATTCATCAAAAACTAAGACTTTAACATAAAAATTGTAAGAACCAAAAAACAAGCACATTAATTACAAAAAATCAAAACCCAAAAAAAACAAGTGTGTGAAACAGAACGCACAAATTATTAACCAAAAATAAATTTTACGAAATACCTTTGAAACAACAGATTACCATCCACAGGAAAAATACCAAACGTGATCCCAGCAAATTCGAGTAATAAAAACACTACCAAACCATGGCAAAGCAGAGAAACCAACATCAAATCGTATCACACGCAAAACCCAACTGTACAAACATGTTATGCACAACAATACATACACATATACATACAGACCTATATGTATGTATAATAACAAGAGGGAGGGGAATTTTGCTAACCTCCATTGAAGTACAACCACGTGAAGAAGCGAACCTGAGGAAATGGGTGTTCATGGTTAAGCCTCGATTAACAAGTTATAGATGCAAAACAAACAAAACGTGAAGACAAAACAAAATAAATATAATATATATACATAAAGATATATACATGTATTATTATGTATGTATTAATAGTGAAAATGGTTGTGCGAGTAAAGGAGAGCTGAGATTTTTTATGGCTTACCGAAGTTGAATTGGTGTGGAGGACTTGAGAGAGAAAGAGAAGAGCCCAATAGAGAGGAAAAACGAAAGACTATATCTCGGCAGTCGCTGCTTAGAGAGAGAGAGAGAGAGAGAGAAAGTATAATATACAAATGTTGTATGTATGGTTTTTTACTTTTTAGAGAGAGAGAGAGAGAGAGAGGGTCTGGTCCGTTTAAAGGACGAAAGTGATAGATGTACGCGCGGAGGGACGAGCGTAGTGTTACACTTCCCCATGAAAAAATACGTGAAAAATCAAGTATTATTAGTTGTAGTTACTAAAGTTTGAACCTCAATCAAATGTATATGAGAAGAGTTGTGTGTCACTGCGTTGGGTAGATGACAGTCATCACGTAAAAAAATCACTTCAGATCTTTATAACTTAAATCCTAATATGATTACTGATGTAGTCCGCAAGGATATGAGTACTCTAAATCTCAATGAACATGTAGCATTTGATAGAGCTCAATGAAAAAAAGATTCACATAGCTGATCTCAATTGATCGGGACATAAGGCTCGGTTTGGTTTGGTTTGGTTTGGTTTGTCATCTATTCAATTTATATATCGGATTTGTGTACTTCCTCGTAAATCCGACATGAAGATGTGGTTGTGGAATAGATTTAAGCACTACGGGAGGGTGTTTTTGTAACCCCTGATAATCAATATGTGTGTTAAAGACAAAAATTGAGATAAAAATATCAATATGTGTGTTATAGGGAGAAAATAATCAATATGTGTTATAAGGCCCAATATGTAGGTAATAATGACAATCTTTCTGGTCTTGTTCTCGATACATACTTCGTTCATTGTCAAGAAATTGATGAATAAAAATTATTCTCGAGAAAATTTTAGTGAAATGAAGTAAATATAAAGAAAACGTATCTTTGTGTTTCTGTTTATTTTTTCAAAGAAATTTGTAATAAAGTTAAAAAAAAGGGGTAGTTTAGATTTCTAAAAAACTAAAGTAAGAACAAAATCCAGGCTAGATCTTAATTTTCTTATGATCAAGAATTTGAAAAATATTTAGACCGTTTGTTTAAACACTTATAGTTAGTATTTGATTATTTCAAATTAATGGACGATATCAATCATTTGTGTAGAATCTGGTGGACCCCACAAATCCACTTGTGCACAATCCGTGCACCTCTTATCCTTATCGGAAAGTTGATTCCGTCCATCCGGTACCGTTTTGCGCTGATTGTGACGGTCACCGAATTTTCCGTGCGACAAATCTGGCTATTCTCGTTGCTTCAAAAGAGCCTTCCCAAGCGGGATAACCAACGGAAAATGGTAAAGAATCTTCAAATCGGAACTTTTGTGTGCGTGTGTGAGAGAGAGAGAGAGAGCAGCCGCAGCTCTGGTTTTTTGAACAAGTAGCAACTAAGCTAAAGAAGCTTTTATATATGAAAGCCATAAGTCACACAATTACCCTTTTTATCTTACGTTCAAAAGGGTTCATTCTCACAGTGAAATGAAGTAAAGATAAAGGAAATATATCTTTTTGTTTCTGTTTATTTTTTTAAAGAATATTGTAACAAAGTCTAAAAATAAATAGTTTAGATTTCTAATAAACTAATGTAAGAACAAAATCCAAACCAGATCTTAATTTTCTTAAGACCAAGAATTTGAAAAAAAAAATTTAGGCAGGTTGATCAAACACTTATAGTTATTTGATTATTTTAAATTAATGGATGGTATTGATCATTTGTGTGGACCCGATGGACCCAACAAATACCCTTGTGCACAATCCGTGCACCTCCTACCTCTATCAGAAAGTTGATTTCATCCGTCCAGTACCGTTTTTCTCTTATTGTGACTGTCACCGAGTTTTCTGTCTGGCAAATCTGCCTATTATCGCTGCTTTAAAAGTGTGATAGCCCATGACTCACTTGGATGCAACGGAATTCCTTTAAATAGAATAAATCATGCCCTAACTTACACAATGTCCTTTAAAGTTGTATGGGTGTCAAAGCCCATTGAAACTTTGTAGTTAAGCATGCTCCCCCTGGGAGCAATCTAGGGATGGGTGACCCTACTGGGAAGTCCTTGGAGCTTGGTGGCCAAAGCGAACAATATTGTGTAATGTGGTCGCGGGTCGTTACAGTTGGTATCAGACCACAACCCCCGAGTGCGGGGTAGGAGCCACCTTTACAATCTACATGAGCCACATCTCGAATCCCAGAGTGGTAACAAAGTGTTATGCAAAACTAAGTGTTATACCTCCTAAGAGAAGGTTGTTGGGCCAATATTCAACAAGGATGTTGCATCAAAAGGTTGGGGGAATGTGATAGCCCATGACCCTACCTGGATGCAACGGAACGAAGTTACGTGATTTAAGAGAATAGATTATGCCAAAACTTGCACAAGGCCATGCGGGCATCAAAGTTCATTGGAACGTTACAGTTAAGTGTGCTCGCCCTGGGAGCAATCTTGGGATGGGTGACCCTACTGGGAAGCCCTTGGAGCTTTGGCGGCCAAAACGGGCAACTATTGTGCAACGTGATGGCGGATCGTTACAAGAAAAGCCTTCTTCGGCAGGATAACCATCGAAAAATGGTCAAGAATCTTCAGATTGGGACAAGAGAAAAGAGATAGAGAGTAGCTCAGATCAGGACGAGAGAGAGAGAGAGTAGCCGCATCTCTGGTTATTTAAACAAGTAGCAACTAAGCTAAAAAAGGTAAATAAGCTTTTATATCTAAGAACCCTAAGTCACACAAATGACTCAATCACCATTTTTATCTCACGTTTAAAAGGGTTGACTGTGAGAAATTAATAAATAAATATTATTCTCAAGGAAATTTTAGTGAAATGAATTAAATATGAAGGAAATGTATTTTTGTCGTTGTTATTGTAATTTTATGTCTATGTTTATCTTTTATAGAGAAATTTGTCAAAAAGTTATAAAAAAAAAATTGTTTTAACTTTTCGTGCTTTCAAATAGACGATTCCAAGGGATAAATAAATTTAATGGCATGGATACCGACCGCAGAAGATTGCTTTTTCCAATGTAGCTTCACGCGCTTCCAGTATGCATCTACGGTTTAACATCAAACTCACTTTCGAAGTGACAAAACTACCCTCATTCATTGTTTTCCATCTCATTCGAGGATTTCCAACACAATTCTCCACAAACACAAAAAAAAGAGTTGTTACAATCGAATTATTACATAGGATTTGGATCTCTTTGGGTCCCATTAGAGGAAACGGGACAAGGATCTAATGCGCAATTCGATCCTTCTACTTCTATAGTTAATGATATAGATTTCAAAAAAAAAATCTACAGGAAAGATACTTACCTTAGATCTCTTTGGGTCCCGTTAAAGAAAACAGAACAAAGGTCTAGTGTGCAATTTGATCCGTCTATTCCTATAATTAATGATTTATATTTCAAAAAGTATTCTACAGGAAAGATACTTATGTTACTTGTAAGAGCAAGTCTAATGCAAGATGTAAAAGAGGTTTTGTATGGGGTGTCAAATTTGGTTGGAAATTGAAACAAATGGATTTTCAAATATAGGACTAAGGATGACTACACTCATCTTGTGGACTCATAAACACCAAATGATTTCTACCAGAAAAGGATGCCGGAATCGTACCTGGTTAAGCCAGAATCGTTGCGGAAAACTGTAAAGTCGTCAGAATCTGGAAAGCCAGTTGCTAGGGTTCCAATCGAATCTGAATCTGGAACAAAATCAACTACGATCTACCCATCTATGGACAAGGGAACAAAATCGACACAGATTCTCCACAAAAAAGTGTGTTATCTTCGCCAAAACTGTCAAATTCACCCTTTTTCTTTCCGATTCTGTTTCTTTAGAACAGGGGAGGCCAAAAGGGCCGAGGAGAGTAAAGACGAGAGAGGGGGTTGATCGGAGAGAGAGAAGTGGTGAGGTGGGGTTGATCTCGGAGAGAGATAGAGAGACAGACAGAGATAGAGAGACAGAGATGAGACAGGGAGGAGGAGGTTTATGAGAGAGAAAGTAAATGAAGAGAAAAGGAAATATATAGAAGAGAAAAGGGAGAGGATATTAATAAAGGAATTTTTTTTAAAATGACGAGAAAAGGGAAAAAATTAATAAAATGATGAGGACATTTTTCTCAATGTGCATTTTTTTTTCAACAGCTGCAAATCAATGGGTTCAACGGACATTTTGTTGTTTTCGATGATTTTTTTTCAGTTCTGTAAATATGTTTGTCATTTCTATAAATATGTTTGTGAACTCACAAAAAAGTGTGCACCATATTTTTTCTTCTTCCACCATCACCCTCCAAACCAAACCAAACCAACCCGAGCCTTATGTCCCAAATCAATTGTGGTTGACTACATAAATCCTTTTCCTCCATGAGCTCTATCAAGTGTTATTTGCTCACTTAGCCCTAGTAGACTCAAATCCTTGCGCACCACCGCATCTAATGTCAATTTGAGTCTTCCCCTCCCCAGAGCGTTGCTACCCAAAGCTATCTTATTTGCTCTCTTAGCTACTGCATCCGTTGGTCTACGATAGACATGCCCAAACCACCTAAGCCTATTTTCCCTCAACTTTTCCTCTATAGATACTACACCTACCATCTCGTGTACTGTTTCATTTCTAATCCTACCTCGTCTAGTCTTACCACACATCCACCTCAACATTCTCATTTTCGCTACACATATCTTGTTCATCTGCTGTTTCTTAATAGGTCAGCATTCTGTCCCGTAAAGTATCGTTGGTCTTATGGCAGTTCTATAGAATTTTCCCTTCAATTTTGTGGGCACCCTCTTGTCACACAGTACACAAGTAGCGCTTCTCAACTTGAGCCACCCCACTTGGATCCTATGGGTCACATCATCTGCAATCTCTCCATCTGGACTAATAATAGAGCCTAAATATCTAAAATGGTCAGTCTTTGGTATCTCTTGGTCTTGAATCATCACTCTTTCTTCGTACGCACATCTGGTACCACTAAACTTGCAAACCATATACTCAGTTTTACTCCTACTTATCTGAAAGCCCTTAGACTCTAGTGCGTCCCGCCAAATTTCTAATTTAGTATTAACACCGCTAACAGTTTCATCTACAATGACAATATCATCTGCAAATAACATACACCATCACCCTCCAAATCAAAAAATTAGTCTACCGAACAGGAGTTGAAAAATTACTGGGAACGAGAGTTCAAAAATTAATTGACAATAGTGGTTGAAAAATTACTGTTGTCAATTAACTGAAAGCGGAGGTAAAAATGCTATAGATAGTTGAATTAAGGTTGAAAAAAAAGGAAAATGAGATGGAAGGAAAGTTAGTTACATTTGGAACCGTTTGGTTCTGAAATAGAACTAACGACCAGAGAAGCAATTCCCCAATCTGGCCTAAAAAGTGTTCATATACAACTTGAGAAAACATTGTTGTAAAACCCTCATTTTCCACCACTGCCTTATGTGGGTTCCATCGTGAGTTCATTATTTTGATCGGACATCGATAGATATATGAAGAATTTTGTTTTGCAAAATGGACGGTTAAAGACAGTTTAATTTTGAAATTCATGACAGTTCATTTTACAAAATAAAATTCAAATTTTGATATACAACAAGCCCCACAAAAATAGTGGTGGAAAAAGGAAATTTTACACTGGCAGTGTAAAAAATGTTCTCGAACTTTAGCCTCATTGAAAAAACCTTTGTTATCCTGACAATGGGGTGAGTTAAATAAATGCTTGATGCACTTTTCAAAGTCAACGGTATTCTATCAAAGAATGTGGAAAGATGACTGGTATGTAAATGGGAAGTCAAAAACAATCGATTGAAATTTGGTAAAAATGAATGGTGATTTAAGACATTTCTCGAACCGGGTATGGTTCGGATTTTAAAAATCTTATCGGAACAGAGCCTAATTTGTTTCTACTGCTCGATCAAAATTTGTGATATTCGGCTAAAGCATATATATCTTCTGAAGTATATTGTAGTTACGTAATAGGATGGGTGATAATCAAGCCAGACTGAGTCCAACAGTTAATTGTTCTTGCTCAGATTGAAAGTTTAACGAGTTTTTAAAAAACATTCATTTTTCGTTATACTTAAGTCGATCTCGAGCTACTTGAATTTTCAAACACCACAAGCTAAACAAGCCGAGTAGTAGATTGTTCGAACTTTTCTTGGAAACGTAACACGTGTTCAAGTTTAGTTTGTTTAGGTCAATTGACCTCACGTCACCGAGTCAAAATCAAGTAGTATGGTTCGTTTATCAGCTCTAGACATAATAATGCGTGGATGAGAGATGCTCTTAATTAATTACTACATCTAACTTTTGAGACTATAAACGTGTTTTTTGGTTTATTCGTTTTGTCTTTATTCAAATTTTTTTCGCAAATGTTAGTTTTGCATCAATTTTTTGTGGTTTATTGGCTCCTCTCGACGAGACGAATCTAAAGAGTATAAAATTATAGTCAAAACTAATTTTTTTTTTAATAAAGCCAAAAATACGTGGTTTATTGGTTTAATTTTGGCTTTATTCAAAAAATAATTAATTTTCA
>JAXBDA010008252.1:0-15297 GCA_036023075.1 Gaultheria prostrata | reverse complement strand
AAAATCAAGCACTTGATAAAATCACTCTCTTTCCCATTAGATAAAATCCAAGTATGATTAAATCACCACCCAATGCATCATTTACCATTTTGCCCTTTCTTTTCTTTAAGGGGCCCACCATATATGAATAATGATTGTACTTTCTTTTTGGGGCCGGAGACAAATCCGTAAATTCATATTATGTCCTTTTCTAATCTATAGTGAATTCATTTTAGCCAATACCTCATTTTATCAAATGAGTTGAATGGATGATAAAATCAAGTGATTTTATCTTTTGAAAAACCCACCCTAGTTACTACATTTTTGTTAAATTATTCATTGAAGTGTCTCACCTCTGGAAAATCCTGAAAAATGTTCCTACTTGTTCTTTGGGCTGATAGAGTGGTTTTGGGGTTATGGGGTTTTGTTCTTTGGGCTAATAGAGTAGTTATGGGGTTATCGCGACGTGGTTCAAATTAATCGTAGACTCTCGTAATTATGTCCTTCTGTCTCAACTTATAGTCATAACTGTTGCCTCGAATTACGGTCATAATCATAATGCCTCGATTTACGGTTATTATTTTTGCTCACGAGTTAGATTTTTTCTTTTTTTGCCTCCCCCATTGCAACCGCAAAAACAAAAATAGGAATTGATGTTTGGTTCTAGACTTCAACCTCTCTATTGCAAAGTTCGTGACAATGCGAACCACAAATGATATCTCAAGGAGTTTATTTATGCACCCTACATAAACTCGGAGAATTGAGTAGTTAATTGTTTAAGCTTGGCGTGTAAAGTAAAGGAGTTTCAAATATGGTCTCAAACATGGTAACTTGTTTATTGTCTAATTTGAATTCAAACGAATTTTTAACAAATCACACACGCTCAACTTGAGTAGATTAGTTCTTTTAACGAATAATATGAGGGTTGTTTTGCAAAGGAGGAAAGCTTCAAGGATATTTGTTGAAAAAAAGTTATTGGTGGGGATAGATGGTGATAGTTCATTTTGTGATGGTAACCATGTGATAGCTAAGAGCAACCCCAATAGATTTGGTAAAAAATTAGAAAAAAGGGCTCGTGAATAGTGCCTATTTTCCCCTTTACCTATTCACGTCTCTTTCAACACTCCAACAATACAATCTATTTTACCTAAACTCTATTAAAATATTCTTTTTATACATATTAAATATATGTGTGTGTATATCACGGGAGAGAAAAGGAAGAAAAACATGATCGATTTGTCTGTACTAAAACAAATAGAGGAACAGAAGAGGATTGTCAACACGGATCGCCGGCGTAGGAGGTCGTCTGACGAGATTGCTGTCGGTCGTTGCTTATCATGCCCAAAAGCACCCAAAAATAGTCATCGATCGCTGCTTCAAATCCCAAACCCAGATGACATTAAACCCATATCATAGTGGATCTCATCGATTGTTGATGTAGCTAGGTTGAGATCTATGTTATTGGTGATAGATTAAACAAGGAATATGGCAAAGATAGCACGCAGTTGCAAACAGGGGAAGAAGATGGATAGTTGAGAAGAGAGAGAAAGCTGAGTTGGTGGATAAAAAATACTAAAATAAGTCATTCCTAATGCACAATACTTGGGTAAAAACAGTTAAGCACTATAGCTGGAGGAAGAGTACCTAGGTGTTTAGAGAGACTGGTGCAGGTGAACTTCTCTCACTTTGGTTAGGTAAAGTACCAAAAATGCTTCTTTAGCTCATCTGTTGCACTTGCTCTAAGTTGCTGCTATCCTCATTTATGTTTTTGTTGAAATGAGTTTCTAGAATGTTTACACACACCCCGACTAACAACACATACAACTTTTTTTTATCATAGAGGAGCCGACTGTGCAAACTTAAGAGAATTAATCTCATACTTTCTATCATGCTTCCACTCGACCAACCAATATTGATGTTGTTGTGGTTATGCTTGTTATATATCGGTTTTTGGATGTAATCATTTGTTGTTGTTAGTTTAAAATTGTATTCGAAGCAAAAACATATATACACTATAACTTCACCCAAAAAAAACACTAGGTTATGGTTTTAAAAAAAAAATAGAGTCATTAACATATACTGTAGTGGGCCGAATATGTGTGGTTCAGCCCACAAGGAAGTTGGCTGGGGCTGGATGAGTCCTCAAGGGCCACTTGGCTCAACTCGGTTTAGGGCCAAACATGATAGAGACCGTAGGTCTTGTATGATGTTCTGTTTAGCCCCAATGAAGATGCAAGATGGTTTACTGCTGAAGATATATATCAAGGATCGAAGGTCAAGCATTGCCTGTGAGGCCTTGTAATCATATCTGGACCAGAGTTGTAAGTGCCTGGGTACGGTGGTGTCGAGGCGGGTAGTATGGCCTGACCTAAGAACCGACCCACGAGGACCATTATGTGGTTACATGAGCACATGGTGAAGGCCACGTGGCACAAGGTGGGAAGCTTCTAGAGGACTACATGGTAACACAGTAGTGGTCGTGTCACGTCATGCGCTCGTGCCGAACACGAGAGATTTGGAGAGCAAGTACACTAATGCCTATATGTACCAAGTGATAAACCCTAGAGGTATACACAATCTGAAATCTAAATACTTTATTGGCTCTCCTTTTCCATTTATTAACTTGACCGCCAGAGTGTCCTCAGGCAAGTGGCCTGGGCGACACTAACCATTCAAGCGAAAAGAGGAAGCTCCACTGTTATAAAGAGGAAGCACCACTGTAAATCAACCCAACACATACTATGAATCAAAAAGTCTAATGTAAATTAGGATACATTTTTGTAATTCATTATTATTGGCAGAATGTAAAAACTTTGTCGAATCAATATTTTGTGGATCGTTCATACTTGGCCTCCCGCATTATGTGACTAAGGTCGTTCATAAAATTTGCGGACATTTTAGGAAAATCACATACATAAAGAACTCATGTCTTTTTGGACGTGACGAGGTGATCAATTTTAAATACGAATGTTTTTTCGGGTTCCACCTTCACTTGTAAGAGAGATAAAAATAGTTGTAAACTTGAACGTGGTTTATTTAAGTCCTGCTCGCCAATATAAACCTGAATATGTTTTTCGTTATTCTGTTGTTATTGATGATTTGTGGTCATTCATTCAAGAAAATCTCCTAGGATTACACAATGGAACGATACGTCTTGATTCACAAATAATTATCGATATTTTGAAGTATAAATTTCAAAGTTTATGTACAGACAAATTATTTGCTGTCACGCGTAGAAAAGAAAACATGGCAAATTATTGTTTGTTACGAATGAAACAAATTAAAAACTTAAAATATAGCGCTTGGAGGAAGATCCTCTCCCATCCTTGAACATTGTTCACAATGTAGAGCTTGCCAAAATATTAACCGAGTCAAAAATAAGGTTAATCAAAAGCCGGTTGATATAATTTCGGAATGCATTTGTCTTAAGATAAATGGATTCCAATTTAGTGTTGTAATATTATAATGTCCTAAAACAAATGTGCTTTGTAATCATGTCAAACTATATCCGATCAATATCAGTTTTATTGTGTGACTAATGTACTCGATAAACTTTAGAATGCAAACGGTTTGGATCATAAAAGTGGGCCAAAAAAGACCAAAAAACAGGCCAAGTGGTTAAGAAGTCCATTTTTTTAAGACTGGAGATGAGCAGATTTCTAATATTTTTATAGTCTTGTCAAATACCGTAGTATGATAAACATAATCATCACTAAAGTAATGATGCGCATGGACTGCGTGCATAAAATCCTGATTACGACATCAAATTTTCTTCGATAATGAAGCATTAATTATTTATAATAAATAGCTCAATTTAGCATTCTCATACCGTAACATCTGACTTATGGTATGCAAAGACGCACAAAAACAAGTTTTTTTCACAATGAAAGCACACATTTTTAAGTCGGGTCGTTCCGAGCAATTTTTTCCAACTTGGATTAAATGGGAATGTGAAATGACATTCTTAAACGGGTTGTTCCAAATAATTTTTGTAAAGTCAGTGGAATGACTTGTCTGCTAAAGCCATTTTGGCTTAAGTCAGTCTTTGCGAAACGGTGATAAGTTTCTTTGCTTAGTTCTGTATTTTGTGTATATATTGTGGTTTATTTGAGAAAGTCAAAAAGATGTCCCAACTTAAGAAAGAAAAAATCTTGTATCCTTTTCATCTTCCACCCTTCCATGAAAAGGCCGAAAAAATAAAAGACAACCTAAACAACTTTAGCTATTTAACTTTTATCTTTTACCAAAAAATTTAACAAAAAAGAATTCAAATTAAGATATCCATTAACAGTTTTCATGTAACGTTGTGGTAACATAGTTGTAGTATTGATAGGCCTATTTCAGAAATTTGTAAACACTTTATGATATGTATTATGAATGAAGATCTCCCGACTTGACAAATTTATTTTTAACTTCCTACCACTTGCGGATTGCTTGAAACTTTTTCTTAACTTTTCTTTTTATTTCGGACAAATTTAAAAAATGGTTTAAATCCTGAATTAATAAGCCAAAATAAAAAAATTAATACTATGTAGTATTAGTAAAAAAAAAAACAATTAATATGTTGTATTGTTCTTCTGGAATTTTTTCCATTTTTTCGGACGTTTGATTCCTGGATGAGAAGGATTAGGGTTTAGGGAACAAGTGGCCCCCAATATTCTTTAGCATAAGTTAATAATTTGAGTTATCTTAAGGGATTAACACATGGAATAATCAATTACCACCTAAGGTGGTATTATTTATTCTGAGCATTTGAATTCGAAAAAATAATTCGACAATCAAATGATGCCCCCGAGTTATTAGCGTGTGCCTCATAAATTAAAAGCCCGTTCATGAAAAAGATTGAAATAGATGGGGTGGCCAGGCAGGAATCAAGAATATTCCTCGTGTGCGTCTCTGTCGTATGGTCCTGTAAGTCATATTTGGACCATTCAAAAATATTTTGGATGATTTGAATTCAATTTTTTATTTAAATTCGGACCATCAATTGCCGATGAACAGCTTAGATACGCATACCAAGATCACACACCAAAACTGCACATCAACACCACGGGTCTAGTGCCTAGGCGTCAATTATGACCTTAAAATAAAAGTCAGGTGTATATATATAAAAAAAGTGTATCCGGACACATGCCGCAGGCACCAACCAATAACAATAACAATGCATTTTTCACATGTAAAGCCACACACATCATGTCCTAATTATTTAATGTCATGGTTAAGTACAAGAAGAAACAAATGTTGACATTAAGAATCATTTGTCTGTCTTTACTTTATGGTTCTTTCACTTTTTCATTCTCTTCATGTTTATTATATTGGATGAATCACACCGGAGTTTCATGTAATAGTTTGGCATGAAAATATCTGGTGAATCCAAATTTTAATATTTTGAGTGAAAATAATATTTGATTGGAGTTGGATTTTCACTTATGGATCAAACAATAACGTTAAAAATGTACTTTCGTAGAACGTTTTTAATTTTTTTTGCACCAAATTAAAGTACTTAATGAGCACTTTAATTTGGTAAAATACACAAAGAAATATATTTTTAGAGATTCGAAATTGCACGTATTCCTATAGTGATCATTTAAAAATGGACGGCGAGAGTACATTGGATGAATCACATCTGGGTCTCATGTAATATTTTGGCATGAAATATCTGGTGAATCCAAATTTTAATATTTTGAGTGGAAAAATATTTGATTGGAGTTGGATTTTCACATATGGATCAAACAAGAATCAAATTTGAATACAATGATAATCCATCTGTCTCAAATTTTTTGTGCATTTTTTGGGCGTGTCATGTGTAAATTAACTTATATTTTCATTCCATTAAGTTTTATGATTTTTGTTTAATAGAAATGATTAAGATCTAAGATCCATATTTCATATAACAGAATTATAGATTTAAAAATACAAAATTATAGATTTTAAAGCCACACACATCTTGTCCTAATTGAAATGTCATGGTTAAGTACATAAAAAAAACAAATGTAAGAATCATTTGTTTGTCTTTACTTTAGGGGTTCTTTCACTTTTTCATTCTCTTCTTGTTATATTGGATGAATCACACCCGGGTCCTATGTACTATTTTGGCATGAAAATATTTGGTGAATCCAAATTTTAATGTTTTGAGGGGAAAAATATTTGATTGGAGTTGGATTTTCACATATGGATCAAACAAGAATCAAATTTGAATACAATAATAATTCATCTGCCTTAAATTTCTTGTGCACTTTTTGAGCGTGTCATGTGTAAATTAACTCATATTTTTCAATCCATTAAGTTTTAGGATTTTTATTTAATAGAAATGATATAAGATCTAAGATCCATATTTCATATAACAAAAGTATAGATTTAGAAATACAAAATTATAGATTTAAAGCCACATACATCATGTCCTAATTAAAATGTCATGGTTAAGTACATGAAAAAACAAATGTTGACATGCATTAAGAATCATTTGTTTGTCTTTACTTTAGGGGTTCTTTCACTTTTTCATTCTCTTCTTATTATATTGGATGAATCACACCCGGGTCTCATGTACTATTTTGGCATGAAATATCTGGTGAATTCAAATTTTAATGGTTTGAGTGAAAAATATATATATTTGATTGGAGTTGGATTTTCACATATGGATCAAACAAGAACGTTAAAAATGTACTTTCGTAGAACGTTTTAAATCTTTTTCTCCACCGAATTAAAGTACTCAATGAGCACTTTAATTTGGTATAATACATAAAGAAATATATTTTTTAGAGGTTCAAAATTGCATGTATTCCTATAGTAATAATCTAAAAATAGACGGAGGGAGTATATATATTGGATGAATCACATTCGGATCTCATGTAATATTTTGGCATGAAATATCTGGTGAATCCAAATTTTAATGTTTTTAGTGGAAAAATATTTGGTTGGAGTTGGATTTTCACATATGGATCAAACCAGAATCAAATTTGAATACAATGATAGTTTATCTGTCTCAAATTTCTTGTGCATTTTTCGTGCGTGTCTTGTGTAAATTAACTTATATTTTTCAATCCATTAAGTTTTATGATTTTTTTTAACCAATGGCTTGTAGCCTAGCGGTTATCTCCTGGTTCTCCTATAAGGGAGACTAGGGTTCGAGGCTCGACAGAGGCATTAGGGGTTTAGGGCTATGTATAGCTTCTAGACTTCCTTTGGACTAACTCACTAATTCCCCCCCCCCCCTGTTTATCGAATGGCAAAAAAAAAAAGAAGAGTTTTTTGGTTTTTGTTTAATAGAAATGATTAAGATCTAAGATCCATATTTCACATAACAAAATTATAGATTTAAAAATACAGAATTATAGATTTAAAGCCACACACATCATGTCCTAATTAAAATGTTAAGTACATGAAAAAACAAATGTTGACAGTAAGAATCATTTGTTTGTCTTTATTTTAGGGGGGTTCTTTCACTTTTCCATTCTCATCTTGTTAATTGCATACTTCCTCTGTCCCTTTGTGTGTACATTTTTATTTTGGGTTGTCCCTTAATAAGTGTGTGTTTTGAAAAGTTAGTGGGTACATTTCCTATTTTGCCCTTAAAAGTAGATTCCTTTTTAAAAAATTAGTGGGTATTATTATATTGATAAGAGTAAGTAATGAAAAATAGATGTAAAAGTTGACGTGAGAGAAAAATAGTTGGAATTCTCAGGTAACACACTTAAAAAAGGACGGAGGGAGTATATTGGATGAATCACATCCGGGTCTCATGTAGTAATATTTTGGCATGAAATATCTGGTGAATACAAATTTTAATGTTTTGAGTGGAAAAATATTTGATTGGAGTTGGATTTTCACTTATGGATCAAACAAGAATCAAATTAATTTGAATACAATGATGGTCCATCTGTCTCAAATTTCTTGTGCATTTTTCAGGCGTGTCATTTGTAAATTAACTTATACTTTTCAATCCATTAAGTTTTATGATATTTGTTTAATAGAAATAATTATGATCTACGATCCGTATTTCATATAACAAAATTAAGATGTCCGAATAGTAAAAGTGGACGATAAATTTGGAACAATGGGAGTATATTCGAAGATTGCAAGTTTATCGAGATAAGTAGTTTACAAACATTAAATTAAATTTATTCAGTTATACAGTAGTTTACAAACCTAAAAAGTTTTAAAAAAGTCCAAGTTTGATTTATTCAAATATGTGCCAGGATTTTTGTATTTTTTCAGAAAACTTGTTGGGGGCCCTACATTCATTGATACAAAATTCAATTTTTGTTTTGAAATTTGTATGAATACATTGAATAGTATGAATACAAGATTCATTAATTTACGGAGGAAGTGCATACTATACACGTGCGAAATATAACATTGTCGTACTAGCATTTCGGAAATCGGAATAGGATTGCGCGCGGTCCCAAGAGTGGTCCCATGAGTTCGGTTCTTGTAAAAAATTGCCATGATAAAAAATCCTAGTATATGAGAGTTACGGTTCGGTTTCAAATTTTTATAAGCGGATTGCCTGTAAATTTCATGCTCCCAATAGTGCAACGAACTCGTTTTGAACTCATTCCTAATAGTGCGACAAACTCGTTCCTCATTCTTAATAGTGCACCAAAAAGCCAAAAAAAAAAAAATTAGCGACCAAATTCTTGGGTAATGTAGTGACCAAATTCCTAAATCCGAATTCTAGATTCCAACATGTATCAAATTCCTAGCTGATTACTCTCTATATATACGTTTACTTTCATTTAGAGTAGAACTACACTTTACCCTCTTTGATTATAATTTATACAAAATTAATAAGTTATATTATTATAATTTAATAGTAAACAAGTCTTGGCAAAATTATTTACTAAATATTACATACGAATGTATTCGTACTTACATGTATAAATATTAATATCTCATGGCCCAGTTCGGTTAATTCACAATTTTCAAGACAAAATATATGGATCGGACAATATCTAACGCTTTTCTAATTTCTGAATCTGCGTCAATCTCATGGTCGGGACCAAAATGCATGGTTCGGTTTGTTCCGGTCCGGTTTCACGTTTCACCAGATTTTTCTCAAGCAATAGTAGCATTTACCTAGTTTGCTAAGTACACCAGCTGACATGTTGTCCTATCTTATTTACACTTAACACTTCTAATCACCATTAATACTTCTAATCACCCAATTCTTCCACCGTCAGCGCCTCCAGAGCCGCCGGAGCCTCTTGCCTCTCTTGCAACCGGCCGTCAGGTGGATCTCCTGCCTTCTCCTTGCGTTTCCTCCGGAGGCACAAAGCAAAGACGAAGGCCATCGTGATCACTCACACTGGCACACAGCGACGCCAATATCTCCAGCGACCATTTTATCCATTTTGCCGGGGTCAACTTGCGGCTCTCTGGTGGAGGAGCGCTCGGAGGGCTGTTGTAGTAGTTATTGACGGTAGTGGTATTGTTGATGATGTAGTATGAGGTAGCATTGTTGTTGATGGTGTTGGAGGTGTTGTTGAAGACATTGGTGCTGGTGTTACTGTAGGACGTCGGTTGGACGTCGAATGTTGTCACCAGCTTAATGCCGCCGGTGAACAAAGCAAACACCACAAAAAATGTCGGCAGAGACATGCCAAAGGGATGAATCGGGGTAATTGGATGAATTTGTGTGATGAATAAAAAATGTCTATGGATGAATCGAAAGTGGCTATGGAGGAATCGAAAGTGGCTATGGACTATTGTAGACACCCCAATTTTGACCCTGCGTCTCCCCGATGATGAATAAAAGAAAATATGTGGAATACCTTGAAATGATCGATCGCGCCTTTAAAACCATTTGAAAACAACAAAGAATTTCCAAAAGAAAGGAGCAGAGGACCGGACGGCTTTGATCCCTGGACCGGGCGGCTTTATCTCCTTAAGAAGACCGGCCGGCAGTGATAACAGGGTCGGACGGCTCTCTCTCAGAGCCGACCGGCTCTGTCTGTTACCTGTCTTGTCTGAAAATTCGGGTTCAGAGATTCGTTGCAGAAGAATATATTCCCCGCGCTGGGGAATATCATGATGGCAAAAATTTTTTTGCGTGATCCGGTGGTTCACCTCGGATGCCTATAAAAACGGTTCCACTCCCTCACTTTCAAGAAGGTTGAGGGGAGAGGCGGCGAAAAAAAGGTTCGGACGATACCAGAGATTGCAAAAAAGAAATTGTGAAAAAATTTCCTCGTCCAATTACATCCCTTTCCAGTAAGAGGTTCCATACGAAAGATATTTCAAAAACACCTACTCAACTCCAGAAGTCCTCAAAGGCATTGAGAATCAAACCCAAGGAAAAACAAGTTTCTTTCGAGTTCGAATCGATCCAATCAAGGTATAAAATTGTATTTTCTGGACCAGGTTCTATAACCACGGTCCTTTGAGGGATTTTTTCCCGAATTCGGAATAACTCCAGTAGTTATCTTTGGATTCGAGAGAGTTTATTTAAAGTAAAATCATCCCGAGATATCGAAACGAGCGATTTTTCATCATAATCGCGCGGTTCGGTCCTCTTTCGGGATACATTTTCTCTCCAAAATATTTTCCAAATATTGACACTCCTCTTAGGAGAGTTTTTGTATAAAGAAAACCAATTTTCTAGTCAAAATTTCATCCCTTCCAGAGGATAGAATATATTTTGCAAAAAACGGCCAGAGGGCCGGTCGGCCTTGATTCAGAACCGGACGGCTCTTCCAGAGAGCCGGGCGGCTCTCCTTTGTTTTCCCCTGTTTTTCCAGAAAACCTCCCCTGTTTTCTTATCCTCTGGTGCGGTTTACATTTTTAAAATTACACTTTTTCCCTCAATTTCCTTTTATTAACATTTAGTCCCTTCACTTTGTTTTATTTCTATGTAATCGTGTTAATTTCATTTATTTGTTATTTCCTGTTATTTACTTGATTAATTGTCAAATACATTCAATAAAATATTTTTAAAAAGAAAATCCCAAAAATATTTAGTAGAGACTGGGAATATCCCGGGCGAGCGGGGTGCTTTTCCAAAAAACCTTCCCCGCCCGTAACTTGGCTTCCGGACCCAAAAAGAATCCTTTTCGCAGACCAAATATTTTCCGAACGGCACAAGAGTTATCAATTATTTTTAAACGGTTTCTCGGGTACCAAAAGATTTTCTAACTTAAATCCCGGGTGGCGACTCATATTTTCTAAAACATTTTCCTGACACTGGAAGTGGCCGTCCACAAGTGGCTATGGACTATGGAGGAATTGGACTGAATTTAAAAGAGAGTTTCCAATTGAATTGAAGTGTATTGCTAAATTACGCATTTCAGTCCCTATAGTTTGTTGCTTTAACATATCTGATCCCCTTTTTAACTGTTGGCACGAAAGTCTTCGTAGGTCTTCGTCTTTGGGATTCGTGCCATTACAAATTTTATATAAGGCACGACATGACCACAAAACGGCATGGCACGAATAAAGAAATTTGGCACGGCACGATTAAAAATGGCACGCCACGGCACGATTAAGGAAATGGGCCGGCACGGCACAGAGCACGGTTGTCACAGAAGAAAAGTGGCACGGCACGCACGACACGTTTGACACCTCTACGCTAAACCAAAGGCTTCAGATCAATCATACAGAATTTCTTGGATTGCTCATTCATTTTTAGTAACTATTCCAAAATAGCCCCTTGGTAATCAAGAACAGAATAAACTAACAGCCACCATAAAAGACGATTCAATTACACAATCAATAAATCTGTGTACGCCCAAATATGTAAATCATCAGGTCCAGAAATACTATCATTAATACTTCTAATCACCAAATATTACCAAAATAGCCCTTTAATAATTAAGTTTCATTTGTCCTATCTTATTTACGCTTAACACTTCTAATCACCATTAATACTTCTAATCACCCAATTCTTCCACCGCCAGCGCCTCCAGAGCCGCCGAAGCCTCCTGCCTTTCTTGCAACCGGCCGTCAGGTGCATCTCCCGTCTTCTCCTTGCGTTTCCTCCGGCGGCACAAAGTAAAGACGGAGGCCAGCGTGATCACTCACACTGGCACACAACGACGCCAATATCTCCAGCGACCGTTTTATCCATTTTGTCGGGGTCAACTTGAGGCTCTCTGGTGGAGGAGCGCTCGGAGGGCTGTTGTAGTAGTTATTGACGGTGGTGGTGTTGTTGATGATGTAGTAGGAGGTAGTGTTATTGTTGATGGTGTTGGAGGTGTTGTTGAAGACATTGGTGCTGGTGTTACTATAGGACGTCGGCTGGAAGTCGAATCGTCTTTTATGGTGGCTATTAGTTTATTCTGTTCTTGATTACTAAGGGGCTATTTTGGAATAGTTCCTAAAAATGAGTGAGCAATCCAAGAAATTCTGTATGATTGATCTGAAGCCCTTGGTTTAGCATAGAGGTGTCAAACGTGCCGCGCGTGCCGTGCCACTTTTCTTCCGTGCCAACCGTGCTCCGTGTCGTGCCGGCCCATTTCCTTAATTGTGTTGTGCCGTGCCAAGCCAAATTTCTTTATTCGTGCCATGCCGTTTTAAGGTTGTGCCGTGCCTTATATAAAATTTGTAATGGCGCGAATCCCAAAGACGAAGACTTCCGTGCCAACTGTTAAAAAGGGGATCAGATATGCTAAAGCAGCAAACTCTAGGGACTGAAATGCGTAATTTAGCAATACACTTCAATTCAATTGGAAACTCTCTCTTTTAAATTCAGTCCAATTCCTCCAGTCCATAGCCACTTTCGATTCCTCCATAGCCACTTTCGATTCATCCATAGACATTTTTTATTCATCACACGAATTCATCCAATTACCCCGATTCATCCGTCTGGCATGTCTCTGCCGACATTTTTTGTGGTGTTTGCTTTGGTCGCCGGCGACAACATTCGACGTCCAGCCGACGTCCTACAAGGTGTTCATTTCAAGGCTTCAAGCCCAACTTAACTTCTCAAGCCCATTCTTGGTATTGTGGAACTGGACTGTGGAAGGGTCAATGATGGATTTCAACTTCGTTTGTCCTTGATGGGTCGAATCCAATAAGATAATTTCAAAAAATCATGCAAAGTGTAGATTTAAGACCCACAAACCCCATCAAATTAAGCCAAAATTCAACTAAAAAACCCATAAATTGAAATTTGAAAAAAATTTAAGCAAGTCACCGAATTTCAGATAACAAACTTAGATTTCAATATAGTATCGTGTGTATCGAAAACTTTTTATTCGCTACCATGTACAAGACCTTCTGCGGTTCCACCGGTAGTATTTAATGTCATTTGGAGTGAGATTATGAATTTTAGCCTAGCTCTATGATAATCCAAACCGAAGCACTCAAAATAGGCTTTTTCCAAAGCCCTGATCCAAGCCCTAATATCAGTCGTCATTACATGTGAAAGCTGCCTGGCCGCCATGAAGCCTAAGATTCATACTAAGATAGAATACTCGGCCAATAGTTTTTGGGCCCATAATTTGGGTCCAGTAAATTGGTTGCAACTTGTGCCTCCAAATTGTATCTTTGGTCCCTCAATATTAGTCTAAGTATGCATAAATTGACCTGAACACCTAACTTATCGAGAAAAAGAAAGTGGTGTAGAAGTTGAAAGTGTCTTTACGTTCACAAGTTTTTTCTATTAAACTCAAATTAAGTGCAAGATTAATTAGGCCACCACCCTCTCCGCAAACGAAAACTTTCATGTTCATAGTGCAACCACGCCTACTTGGGTAAGACTAATTTTCGATCGATAACCACAATTTTTTATTTTTTTTTATCAAAAACACATTTCCGACAAGCCAAATATCCGGAATCTATTATCTAAGACTCACACAAGTGAACTTGGAAGATAAGTTAAAACAATGATTCGGAGAGATATTATGAATATACACAGTTGAAAACATTAATAGACATTACTTTTGAAACAAAAAATAATGTTAATGTTGAAAAGATAAACTGGAACAAAAACTATACAGAGAAAACCCATTCTATGAAACACAAAATGTGCACCAAATTTCAAAACCCGATCAGCCATTAACAGGTACAGGGCCTGTTTGGTTGCAATTGCCTATTAGCTTATTTGCTTATTTTTGCACCTTGATTCTGGCTTTCCAAATCTTTGCTTATTATGCGTCTTGATTCAGACACAAAACAGGCAAATAAGCAATGGCTACGAAACAGGCCCTAAAACCGGCAGTTTAATAAACATGAAAATGAAAATTCCAGATATGGATTGTGACAAAAGAACTCATCAAAAACACATTTTTGATAACCTAATATCCACAATCTATCCTCTAAGACTCACACGTGTCAATTCGGAAAAATCAGTTAACAATGATTAGGAGATGAACATACACACAGTTGATCAAAACGTTAACCGTCAATTTTGAAACAAAAAACTGAACCATGAAATCCCAACAAACACATGACAATTCCGTATCCCCATTTTCCCACTAGAACCACCACAAAATTCAAGTAAACATAAAAAAAAATTTTTTTTTTTTTTTTTGTAACTAAACGTAGAAGTTGGAATTTTAAACAGATTAAGAGGTTGTTCTCCAATTAATTTTATGAAGATTTGATAAAATCAAACCCTTGATTTTATATCCATTCGAGAAAAGATTAGATAAAATCTCACATTTTTGAACATTTTTGCATTAAAAAATGTGAGATTTTATCAAATCTTTTTACGAATAAATAAAACAAGAATTTGATTTTATCGAATTTTCATAAAATTCATTGGAGAACCAAACCTAAAACCCTTGAGAGCACTTATCTGTCCACAACATTGCATTCAAATAGTAAGATAAGGAAAACCCATCATTCAAAATACAGAATTCAATCAAATTCAACATGTGTGGTAAATTAGCTCAAAATCTACAATGGGAATTCAACAGATTAAACCCCTGATCGCTGAACTCCCCACAAAATGTCATCTATACTCGAGATACATAAAACCCATTAGCCAAAACGCAAAATTGAATCCAAACCAACATATAAACAGTACTAGTTAGATTTTAAAAAATCTGAAATTTCAATCATGTACCCAGCAATTAAAGGGGTACCCCTCACTGCCGAAAAACTGATAAATAACAGGAGTGAACCCTTCAACAGGCCCGAATTGATCGTAATTTGGACTGATCACCAAGTAAGACGAAGGAATGAACTCCTCGGCCATCGGATTAAGCGTCAGCTTAGACAAAGTATCAGAGACTTCTTCCATTCTGAATTCCGAATTCGAACCGGATTCCTTATCAACATTGTTCGAAGACTCAGCATTTCCATTAGCAGCAGAGTCAGTCGTTGATGAGTCAACCACTGCTGCCTCACCAAAACCCTCAACACCCTTTGCCATGGTAT
>JAXBDA010008251.1:0-15302 GCA_036023075.1 Gaultheria prostrata | reverse complement strand
AATTAGAATTATCGTTTATTATCAATGTAGCATTGTGAGATGACTTTTGGACTAATTTATGAGTTTATTGAGCTATTTTATGGAGAAAAATGTTTATCTATTTATGTTGAAAATCGAGGGCGTGACAAGTCTTGATTGTAATATAAAAGTTATATGACAGTTAGCACTTTCTTTTTAACGAACAAAGTAAAAAATTTCAATCACCAATGATAAAAAGATAGATATTTTATTATCATGTATGATATTAGGATCATGTGGTACATAGTTTATACGTTTTGATGATTTGATGAGACAAATATATGTGCACCATGAAATTACATTAGTCGTAGTACGCAAATGTTTTCCAAGCATAGCACAGGTTTGCCGCTATTAGATGAGAAAAAAAGAAGGAAATTTTACGAACTTTTCGTGCTATGCACGAATTTCACTTTTGCAATCTCACTTTTATTTGGTTTTGTAGGATAATGAGATTTGTAAGTAGGTAACCAAAGAGTTTAAAATATCATGTTTTAATTATTTTATTTTCGTCCGTGCATAACAGCATATATATCACAGGTTCCAGGATATTTCCATGATAAGTTCCCGGATGCTAAATTTCAAACTACATTTATATTTTAAATATTTTTAAAATCTAATTGGCCTAAAATAACTTAGAATGTAAAAAAAAAAAACTTATTATTCAAGGATCAACCTAATCTATTATCTCGATTCATATATTGCAGTGACAAAATACGTTATTAAAACCTTTCCATTTCTAGTTAAAAATATAGAAGAAGCATCATCAGGAAAACAAAGGAGGAAACTAGATAATCGATTAATAAGCAACTATTTCTGTATTTTAGCGAATGTATTTTGAGAGCAAATGTCATGGAATGGACTTGATTGCAACTATTTCTGTATTTTAGGGATGAACTAGGTTGCTTCAGAATTTCAGGGGCCATATTAAAACATTTCGCATAATTCAGGCGAACAAAGTTAAAATGACCAAATTTTGTGAGAGTGCAGCGAGAGTGGTTCTCGAGAGAGAGAGAGAGAGAGAGAGAGGGAGGGAGGAAAATCTGATCGGAAATGGAAGTCCCAGGATCGTCGAAGAAGATGATAGCGACCCAAGAGGAGATGGTTGAGGAGAGGGTCCCACTTGCCTACAGGGACCAGTGCGCCCACCTTCTTATACCCCTCAACAAGTGCCGTCAATCGGAGTTGTATCTCCCTTGGAAGTGCGAGAGCGAGCGCCACACCTACGAGAAGTGCGAGTACGAGCTCGTCATGGAGAGGATGCTCCAAATGCAGAAGATCCGTGAACAAGAGGCCAAGTTGAAGCAGTCACAGAAACAGGGCGCCGCCATTCCTATCCCTAACACCGCCAATGCTTGATTTACTCTCCGCAATTCGATAAACTCGATGGTTCGTTTTTCCGATTCTGTCAACTATTATGATTTGAATGTGTCATTTTGGATATTTGAATAATGGGTATCTGCGTTTCAAGCTCAATCTAGGGTTTGTTGTTTGGGGATTGTTGACTGTGCTTGTCTTTAACTCAAAGTTGGAATTCTCTGGATTTTCTACATATATTCAGGCAAACATTGTTATGTGATATGGTTTAAATTTTGGTGCACAAATTATGGGTATCCTTGTATCAAGCACAATCTAGGTTTCTTGGTAGGGGTTAGTTGACTGTGGCTTGGGTTGTTTCTTAATGGTCGGATATGTTGTGCTTTTAATTCACTATTGCCCCTGCTCTTTGCTATGTTGTTGATTTTTGGACACTCTGTGTCTCTGGTACTGAATCGTGATTGAGGTCTTTACAGTGTCTGCGGGTATCTCTGTTTTCAGCAGAATCCGATTTGTTTGGATGAATTTAGAGCGTCTTGTGTTGACGAGACTTGTTTATGGTTCTTATTTTAGGCTTGTAAGTTTCATTGTGCAACTTTTGGGGCTTCGTCGGGCAATAATTGTTAATCGACGATTTCTTGATCCATGGGCTTTCTGTGCAGTGTAAGTATTAGGAAGCATGGCCATTAATGGCTTCCTGGAATCAGGTTAGAGAAGTAGACAATTTGTTGTGCTGTGTGGTAAAATGTGGTGCTTCTGGTAGTGTCGGCATAAATCTCCCGATAGTGGGTAGTCTCCTATGAGTAAGTCACAGTTAGTCTCGTGGGTTACATGTTGTGTGGAACTTCTTAAATTGGGATGCAACTTCATTCTTATTGAAGTTACTGTTTCTGCGAGAAGGGACACTTATAACCACAGTAGGAGCCCTGTGGTTGAGATAGATTCACATTCTAACTTAGTGTATTGGATTGGTATTTAAATCTTATCGTATAGAAGTGGATGTGAGTCTTGATTACCATGCTTATGATCTCATCCAGGCAACATGTAACTGTTCTTACCTTGGATTCTTCTACGAAAGAACAGTTCTTTAAGATAAATAGGAAGTTCCAGTGTTGTTTTAGGTTTATCTTTGCCCGATTAGAATTAAGAAATCTGGTATTCCCTTTATGACCAAATGCAGCAGTATGGAGTCATTGAGTTTGGCATTAGCACTTAAAAGCCTGTCGTAACATGTGTTTCTACTTGCAATTTCAGTTGTTAAGTTGTGCTAAAGCTCTAAGGTTTCAAGCATATGCTGTCTTAGAATGTTATACTGCTTCTCTTTAGCCATCCTTTCCGTTGGACGATAAGTAGTACTCGCTCTGTCAGTCTGTCCCATTTGGGGCTTCCAACTTTTTAAGGGAGCATAATGATTGCTCCAAAAAGTACGTCATTTTCCAAATATACCCTCTGGTCTGAAATTTTATTGATGGAAATAGTAGTAGTTTTGTTTAAACACAATGGCAATAATGGTATTTTATGAAATTTCTGTTGATATTTTTGAAGTGGACATCCATTTTGAGACGTCCCAAAATGGAATAAGGGACTATCAAAATGGAATGGAGGGAGTATTTTACTTGTACATGTGGTAACACACAAGGGGCATCTTTGGGTACCCTAACTTTTGGTCATTGCAGTTAAACTACGCAAAGGTTGGTTTGTGAATAAGCTTTATCACCGTAGAGTCGTTGACCAGTTCGGAATGTTTGCAATCCATTGTAATTAACTGCTATCATGGTTTGGTTTTCAAGCAATTTTATCAACTTTTGAATGGGTGCTGATGCATAATTGTTAGGATGGTAGCTATGTGAAAACATAAATGACTAAAACCTCTCTTTGCATGTATTAGAACAAAAAAATTTGAGCCATGGCTTTGACAACACATTAGATGAGATCCGTGGCGGAGCCAGGATTTGAATTTTGAGTTGGCACCCGAAAGAGTCTATATACTCCCATCGTCCCAAAAAGAATGTCCAATCCCTAAAACAAAGAACATAAAACGGATATGTTTTTATTTTGAACAAATTAAATTAAAAATTCAAAAATTGAAAGAACTCGTTATTTAGTATCTTACGGGACAAAACTTAGAAATTCTTTGAACCAAAAATGCATTTTTTAAGTTCTCATTGAAGGGAGGAATATTTAATACCAAAAAAAGCACATGTGTTTTTTTTTGGGGGTAAATCAGCTTGAAATAGAAAAAAGGATAACCGAATGTACAGCCTACAGGGGGCATACCCCAGGAGGAAAGGTGAAGAAAAGAAAAGAAAAGAAAAGGATGGCCAAAATGGCTACATTGGGATAGGATATAATGGGATAGACTGCCTAATATTAAGGCCAAAAGGCTGCTGAACAACAAAAGGGATTGAACTAATTATAATGAAGTGTTTCTAATCCATCCAGTATTCTAAAAATCGGTCAAGTCGGCCCAAAGTCGCTCGGAGGTCCCCCCGACTTGATCAAAACCCGACTAGTTGGGCAAAAGTCGACAATTAATCGGCCAAGTCAGCGATTAGTCTGCCCAAAGTCGCTAATCAGCAGCCGAGTGACCTGGGACCGACTAGCGTCTTTTAGAACCTGGAATCCATCTAGAAAGGGGGAGAAGAAACACTCAAAATGCAGCAATCTGGTACCAATGGAGCCTGGGTACCACACTCATAAAATGAGAAATGGTTGAGGAGAATAGACCCGCCTAGAAGACAGCCCCCTCTAGATAGGCCTTTACAATACGATGGACTAACCAAAGAGAACTCATTACACGAGAACTAATTACAATTGAATTGGGATAAAGTAAGACAAAAAACTTCAATTTGTTGGGATAATCACCTCCCACTTGATTCAAATTCGGACAAATCTTCAAAGCCAACCGCAACATAAGTTGATCCAACTCATCGTCTAGTAACCAAGCATACTCAGAGGACAACCCCTATAGGCAATTCCCAACAGTGGGTCCGAGAGCAAATAATACTAGATTAAATACAAAAAGCATCCAAAGTAGTCCCCTTATAGGCATTTCAATTAGGGGTGGGCGTCTTGTCGTGTTGTGCCGTGTTCGTGTCGTGTCGAGCCGTGTTCGTGTCAAATTGGGTTCATGTCAAAATGACCTGCTTAACTAATCGTGTCGAAAAATATGAACCCTAACCCAACCTGCTATTAAGCGTGTCGTGTTCGGGTGGACACGATTAACTTCTTTTTTTTTTCACGGTGAAAAACTATTTTTATTAATCCACAGTAACAATTACTCCCTCCGTCCCATTTTAAGTGACCCCTTTGGGAAACGTGTATTTTTGTGGACGTTCAAAAATGTACTACCGTAGAATGTTTTTAAATTTTTTTAACACCAAATTAAAGTACTCAATGAGCAATTTAATTTGGTATAAAACAAATTTAAAAATTATATAGATAAATGTATTTTGTAGGGGTTCAAAATTGCATGTATTCTCATAGTGTCCACTTAAAATGGGACGGAAGAAGTACAATAGATTAAAGGAACTAGATATAACTCATAAGGCATCAGAGAGTAATTACAGCCAGCCAAAACGATGTGTATGCTTAGAACCTTAGCCACCATAATAAAACCTTACAGATTTGAGAACATGGAGAGAATGACTTGATATCAAAGGATAAACTTCAGTTGCACTAGGATTGAGCTTGAAAACTTTCATGCACAACTTCGGAGCATGAAAACGTACAGCAGAATCATAACTTGAACATCACATGTTTTCGTGTCATTATTGGGTTTGGGTTGGGTTCGGATTACCATGTCGACACCATTAGACGAACAGGTTAATTCATGTCATTTTCGGGTTATGCGGATTCAACCCGAACCCAACCTGTTTACTAATCGTGTTCTCGGGTCGTGTCATATACGTGTTTCGTGTCAGAAATACTCAACACTAACCCGCTAACTTTGGGTCGTGTTGTCGTGTTGTAAATTCCCACCCCTAATTTCAATACATTGAGTTGAGCACAAACAGTGGACCGAATAAACGAAAACTGGGTTTATCACTAAACAAACAGCCCCTCGGTGGCTATTACGCAAGCAACTGGGCAGTCACACTTAATTAGAGATCCACCAGATTTCAAAAGAGCTAAAGCGAAATTCTGAAGATTGCAACAGCTAGCACTTCATTTTACAATGGAATCAGATCGCACCTATGCAATGGCAGCCACTTAACGCAACACAACAGTAGCTACACAAATGATTGCCCAAGTTCATATATGAGAAAAGAGAAGAAAGGTAATGTAAAAGTAGTGTTCCAGGGCTGATATGTGCTCACACTACAGACAACCTTGAATTACTCACACTCCATCTCTTCTTTTTTTGCTACAGCCATAGGACCCATGGGACCAAGGGTCCTGAACTCCCTCAACTCCCTCTCACATCACGTCTGCCACATATTACCTCCTCTCGCAAAAATAAAGGGCACAAACACACTACTCACATGGGTACACAAATATACTGGGTCACACACATTTTGAAGAAGCACACCAGCAGCTAGGGTGCTGGATCCAAAGAACTACCTCGAGTAACAAACTATTCGCTGGAAGGAAGTAGGAAAGGATTACTCTCCAAACCCATAGTCCTAACACCACAGAGAATAAGATAGTACTAGAAGCCGAGATCCCTTGCTTTGGCTAGGCCTCTCTGCATAAAAGTACAAACGAAGAAACATTAGTACTGAACTACCATGGTCCAAAATATCAATATTAAGATTGAGCAAGATTCCACTTAAGTGATAAGCCAATTAGATAGAGGTCCCTGAGGTAACTTATCAAGGGACAATAGTTGAGCAGATTTTATGAGTTACAACAGCAACAGAACATGCTATGCTTTGAAATTTTCGAAAATTCCTTGCTATCCATATGTGATAAACAGTGGTGGTGAAAGCCAACTTTATAAAGATGGAACGTAGTGCATTACCCCTAATGGCAGAAAGAAATTCTATCCAATTTGTCCAAGAGCGAGCTGCCCAGCTAACATTTTGTTTGGCTGTAACTAACCCAAACTTGTGAGGTGAACGGGTAGTTAAAAATAGGCGATCGTGGCTCTCACTTCCTGGGCAAAAACTACACGAAGAGGTTGTTTTGGTTCCAAACAACACCAACCTGTCCTCTGTCTAAAGCCTATTTAGAATAGCAAGCCAAGTGATAATGCTTCACTTGGGCATGTGGCTGGAGAACCGTAATACATGAATCCACAAGACTTTGGGAAAGTGGGTACGAAGATTTCCCCATATTGATGAGATTGTAAAATGCCCAGATGGGGTGAGAGCCCATTTAATTTGGTCTTGAAGGGCAGGACTGGTGGTTGGAAGAGTGGGCAAGTTGTCCCTAATTTCATTGAGTTCCCATGTCCGGGTGAGAGGAAAAGCCCAATGAGAGTGTTTGATAACAGCTCCCATAGTAGAGTCCTGGGGAAGCCCAGCATCATACATGATCCTGGGACCAAATCTCTCAACTAAAGGGCCAAGTGGATGCCAATTATCAAACCACAAGGATGTGTTGTGTCCACTATCAGTGACAGAAGTGAAGTGAGGACGTACCAATGGTCTAAGATTTAATACTTTCCTTCAGGTCCAGGATGGGCTACTAGGCATCCTCAAATTCCAAAAATTTCTCCCCTTGATTAAGTATGACTTAACCCACTGACACCACATTGATTGTTCCCCACCAAAAATGAGAAACCAAATGTGTTTTGCTACAGCTGCCTTATTCCAAACTTGTAAGGTTTGAAATCCCAGACCTCCCTCATCCTTAGGAGAGCACAAGTGCTCCCAAGAGACTTTAGCTTGACTTTTTAAGGTCAGGACCAGACTAAAGGAATGCGCTAAGTATGGCACTTCTTTTACTACTTTCTTGGGCAGGATAAACAGGGAGGACCAATAAGTTTGCATAGAAAAGAGAACATTCTTGATAAGTTGCACTCCCAGCATAAGTTAGATTCCTATTCGCCCAAGATTTGGTCCTTGCAGGAATCTTATCCACCATGGTTTTGCAGTCAGAATGGTGTAACTTGGTGGATAAAAGAGGAACTCCAAGGTACCTTACTGGTAAAATACCTTCTTTGAATCGTAAAGGTTGCAAAATGTCTCTCTTTATATTTGGATGAACACCAGAAAAGAATATGTTACTCTTGCCTGGGCTAGGTGCAAACAAGACAAGGCCTCAAATTCAGCTAAAGCAGCTTGAATATGCTGAATAGACCCTACCTCTCATTTGCAGAAGATCATTGGATCATCTGCAAAGCAGAGATTAACTAACTTGGTCTGACAACATTTCCAATGGAAATGAAAATCAGGAAGTAATGGCCTTGTTCGGATATTAACTTGAAAAGTTTGTCCAAAACGAAATTTTGAATTTCAATTCCAACAGAAAGGCGGCATTCCTCGATCTCTTGTCTCTACCTACTTTGACCTCTTTGACTACAAACAATGGGCCCACACAACCCAACCCCAACTCTCTCTCTCTCTGTGCATGACACGTATTCCAGTCTTGGTAAACAGCAAATGGTGGAGCCCATTCACCCATTGTGGCCCCAGTTGACTGGGCCCACACAACCCAACCCCAACATGCACTCTCTCTCTCTGTGCATGACACGTATTCCAGTCTTGGTAAACAACAAATGGTGGAGCCCATTCACCCATTGTGGGGCCAGTTGACTGTACTTTCAATAATGCATTTTCAAAGAAAAAGTGTAATCCGAAAATAGCCAAAAAGGAATCCGAACAAGGCCAATGTTTTCTCTTTGAGAATGCATGTCAAGATTTCCATGACAATGACAAAGAGGTAGGAGGACAAGGGATCCCCTGCCTAAGGCCTTTCCTGCCTTGAATGTAACCTGTAGCTTCTCAATTTATGTCAATAGAATAATTTGCTGTGGTGACACATGCTTGAAGCCATTTAATCATTTTGGGGTGGAAATTCATGGAAGTAAGCACATCCCATAGGAATTCCAATCTGACATTATCATAAGCTTTCATTATGTCAACTTTCATTGCGCACTTAGGGGAGGGAGAAGACTTGTGGTACCCCCTCATTAACTCCTGGGTGAGGAATATGTTATCTGCGATTCTCCTACCTTTAACAAGACTTGATTGAATTGGGTCTATAAGGTCAAGAAGGGCAACTTGAAGTCTATTGGCCAAAATTTTAGCGACTCACTTGTAAACTGTGTTACAAACTTACAACAAGAGATAGGCCTAAAGTCCCCCACCTTAGAAGGGTTAGGGATCTTAGGGACCAAGGCTATGGCAGTGGAGTTTGCTGCCTTCAGGAGTTGGCCAGACCTAAAAAAGGTTTCGACAGCTGCAGTTAGTTCATGTCCAACTACTGGCCAAGCTTTTTGGAAAAAACCTGCATTGAAGCCATCATGGCCTGGGGCCTTTCTAGGATTAAGTGACCAAAATGTCTCCTTTATCTCAAAATCAAAGACTTCATGGATCATGTTGAGACTTTGAGCCGTGGATAGTTTCCTCCTAACAAGTTGATCCACCCTAGTAGATCCATCATAGGAGGAATGATGAGGTGTACCAAGAAGTGTGGAGTAAAATTCAACAAAAGTGTTTTTGATCACATTAATATCCTTTGTGGAGGAACCATCCCCTAAAATTAGGTTGGTGATCTTGCTTCTATTTCTGTTATTACTGACAGATTTAAAGAAGAAGGATGTGCATTGATCACCAAGTTTGAGCCATTGGATATGGGATTTTTGCCTGGCTAAACTTTCCTCAGCCCTAGCCAATGTGAGGTATTTTTGCCTGAGTGGTGGGATTACTAAGATTGTTACCTAGTTCAGTTTGACTTCCAGTTGGTTTTTTGTGTCACTTACCTTGCTAGAGAGGGCACTGTATTCCCTAGTGTTGAGGCCTTTAAACTCTTTTTGAAGGAGTTTAAGCTTCTGTGTGATGCAAAACATAGGGTTTCCTATAATGATCATCCAGTTGGTTTTAAGTGTCACTTACCCTGCTAGAGAGGGCACTGTATTCCCTAGTGTTGAGGCCTTTAAACTCTTTTTGAAGGAGTTTAAGCTTCTGTGTGATGCAAAACATAGGGTTTCCTATAATGATAATCCTCCAAACTCTTTGAAGTTTGAACTATTGGGAGGAAAAGTGGGTGGTCAGCTAGGAAGTCAAAAAACCTAAAAGGCTTTATTGTCTTTTTAGGAGGTGGTGTGACACTATTCCAGGGGAGTGATCAGATATCCCTGGGGTAGGAAAGTGAGCAGAGGAGCAGCTATGAGACTTAATCCAACTCTCATTAGCCAGAATCCTATCTATTTTTGTGGACACATGATGAGGTGAGACCTGTTTGTTAGTCCAGGTGTAATAGCAGCCTGTATATCTGAGATCATGAAGTTCAGCAAAGTACAAGCAGTTATTAAACTCATCCATATGTTGGGGGGGGTGGAAGGGTTTGCAGTGCCTAAGTCCACCTGCATTTTCCTGGGGTGTTCTAATGGCATTAATCACCAAGCACCACCCAAGGAGTGGAGCACTTAAAGCCTTGAAGACTCTGCCAAAGTTCTTGTCTATCAGTGTAATTATTGGATCCATACACAAAAGTTGTTAGAAAAACATGGTTTTCCTGCAAAGTATGGACCTCGCAATGAATAAACTGACTGGATTGGTCCAGAACTGTTATAGACAGAATCTGGGGATCCCAACAAACCAAAATTCTACCCAATGGAGCCTGTAGGTAGTTATGAACACTATGCCATTGAGGACAAATGAATTTTAGAATTCTGCCATGTCCTGGTTCTTTGATCTTGTGTTCTATCAAACCAGCCAAAGACATCTTAATTATTTTTCATAAAAAGTTTGGCTTCCTTTTGTTCAAGAGGATCATTAAATTCCCAAAGATTCCAAAAACCAAAGCATATGTCTGAGCTAGGCATAAAACTTATTAGAAAAGATTTTATGGAAACTACTAATAGATAAGTGATGGCAGGAGATGGGAAATAATAGAGTACTGCCCAACAAAATAGAGTTAAGGATTAGGTACTTCCCTTCAAGTTGGTTTGGAGCTCCCTGGTTGGTGTGATCCCTTTCACTGTCCCCCTTACTAAGCCCCTGTGACAGGAGGATCCAGTGTAGTGATGACTGGTTTTGGGTCTGGATTTTCCCCTTGCCCAATAGTTGGCACATTGGCAAGAGTGGTACCAATTAAGTCCTTTGGGACATCTTCTTCAATAGCTATGTCCTCATCCATAGCTTCACTTTCTGAATCTTCTGAGAGTTCTTCCTGGCTAACTGGTGCTAGTTTGTTTTCAGAAGGAACAGGACCGGTTGAGATCCCTACTGCTGAAATTCCACTTTAATTACCAGTAGAAGCCTTTCCTCTAGATACAGTTTGCCAATCCTCATTGGAGATAAGCTGTTTTGCAGGCATTGATTTGTCACACCTTGAGAGGGGGTGTCCAAATACTTCACAAACTGAGCAGAATGGTGGCAGCCATTGGTATTCCACCTATGGAGCACGGGTACCGGTACGCGGTACGGGTACTGGTACGGGATATGGCAACAACCCAAAAAAATAGGGTACGGGTACGGCGGGGGTACGGAAAATTTTTTATTATATTTTTTATATTTTAAGCATACTTCATTTTATTAGATGTAAAAGGTACAGTATTTGTAAAAGAGAAATAAGAAAGGGGGCTCCAGGGTAATAAACAAAAAGATAGGGTGTAAATCTGTAATTTGGCCCTCTCTTAAAAGTTTCAAACGAAACAACGCAGTAGGTCATTTCGATTTGTTCGCCGACTCCGCCATCTGCAACTCCTCGATTTGTTCGCCGACTCCGGCGAGTGCTTCCTTTTCCTCCGGCAACTTCTTCCCACACTCCGGCAAGGTTAGTTCCTCTCTCTCTCTCTGCAGGCTGCAAACGTACCCCTCTCTCTCTCTCTCTCCCCCAAACGTACCCAAGGCGTACCCAAAACATACGACCGTATACCCGGTACGTATTTTGCCGTACCCGGTACGTACCCGGTACGCGTACGGCGTACCGGTGCTTCATAGTATTCCACACACACGACTACACTTTCCCTTTCCACTGTAACTTGGATTTTCTCAGGCAGCTCTGCATCTGCCTCTATCTCAACACTGATTCTAGCAAAAGCTAGGCGTGACCTCTTTGCTGTAGCTTTGTCTACATGAATAGGTAGACCAATTGTACTTGCAATCCTACTGAGACCATCCTCAGTCCAACATTCAGGTGGTAATTGTTAAGTTGTGGGTGTAAACGTTAATTAGTCTGTATTTATTTACTCGTGTAATTAGATTAGTAGTTTAGGGTCATAGTGTAATTTTATCTTTTTCCCTCTTGTATAAGTACTACGTAATGAGAAGAGAACCCTAACTTTCGCCTCTCAATTGCATTGTCTGATTTTACATGGTATCAGAGCGAAAGATCCATACTCTGTCGTGTGTGAGTTTTTTTCTCCATCATCATTGAGTCGAGTGTTCTCCTCGTAAACAAGCCAATCCACATCCTTGTATCAACGTCACCCCATCGTCACCCATCATCATCCCAGAACCTTCGATATGCACAATACACCATCATCATCGTCGATCCTACCACAGTTGATCACTTTCCAGCCACAGTCGATCACTTTCCAGCCATCGTCGACCACAATTAAGCCACCGACGACCATTGTAGAGCTTTTGTCTCGCTCTGTTCACGTCCGAAACACCATAGACTTAACAGACGACTATCGTACGGCATCCGACAGGCCTTGACGATCATCAACAACCATCGTAAGGTCATCGACGATCACCATTGACCGTTGTGGATCAGGTTCTGAACTTGTCAGTTTTTTCCTCCTCTTGCCGAGCACTGTTCTTACTCGATACAACTGGGTTTCTACTTGATACATCTGGGCTCTCTCCAACTGGCCTCGGCGACCTCCGGCGAACCCTGTACGATTGCTGTCCTTATTGTTTATGTTGATGATATAATAATGACAGGCAATGATATGGATGAAATTCTTAATCTCAAGTCTAGTCTGGCTCAAAAATAAAAAAATAAAAAAGAAGTCTAGTCTAGCTCAAGAGTTCGAGATTAAGGATTTGGGATCTCTAAGATACTTTCTTGGAATAGAAGTGGCAAGGTGTGACAGAGGTATTTTTATCTCCCAACGGAAGTATATACTTGACCTATTGGAAGAAACAAGTATGTTGGGTTGTAGACCTGCTGATTCTCCTATTGAGGCCAATCATCAGCTTAGCGGAGATGCAGGGGAGCGCACTGATAAGGAGAGATATCAGCGACTAGTAGGTCAACTGATATATTTAGCTCCCACTAGACCAGATGTCACATATGCAGTGGGCGTTGTTAGTCAGTTTATGCATGATCCTCGCACTTCACACCTGGATGCAGTTTATCGCATTTTGAGGTATCTCAAATCAGCTCCGGGGTAAGGGATTCTGTTCTCTAATCACGGTTGGAGGCATTTACTGATGCCGATTGGGCTGGTTCTGTCGATGATAGACGCTCTACTTCTGGCTATTGCACTTTCCTTGGGGGAAATTTGGTTACTTGGCGAAGTAAAAAGCAATCAGTCGTTGCCCGGTCTAGTTTAGATGCGAAGTATAGAGCTACGGCTCATGGTGTTTGTGAGCTCTTGTGGCTCCAAACCTTCTTACATGATTTGGGATTTTTTGATAGTGGTCCTATGAAACTCTACTGTGACCATAAAGCTGCCATAAACATTGCTCACAATCCTGTTCAACATGACAGAACGAAGCATATAGAGATTGACAGGCATTTCATCAAGGAAAAGTTTAGCGAGGGGTTGATATGTATGCCTTTTGTGCGATCTGAAAATCAATTAGCTGACATTTTCACAAAAGGGCTTGGCAGTAAGAGTTTCCACCCCATTGTGTTCAAGTTGGGCTTGATTGATATCTTCGCACCAATTTGAGGGGGAGTGTTAAGTTGTGGGTGTAAACATGTAATTAGTTTGTATTTATTTACTCGTGTAATTAGATTAGTAGTTTAGGGTCATGGTGTAATTTTATCTTTTTCCCTCTTGTATAAGTACTACGTAATGAGAAGAGAACCCTAACTTTCGCCTCTCAATTGCATTGTCTGATTTTACAGTAATTTATGTAGCTTAACCCAAGCTGGGATTTTAGTGGGAGGTTCGTTAGTAGGGGACATCATTCTACTCCATGTCTTAAGAACAATATATCTTTTGGAGAAAAATCATGGTCCACCATCCAGAATAGCCAGTTTTGATTCTTCATCTTGGAATTCAAAATAAATAAAACCAGAATCATCCATACGAACTGACTGTAAGCCAAAGCTTGTGGGTTCCCCCAAAGATTATGTGCAGTGGAATTAACTAGTGCATATGCCATTTTACTTTCTAGGAAGTGACCTACAAGGCAGTGCTTCCAACTCTCTTCATCAATGTGTGAGATATCCGACTCTACCACTGCATGTTTTCCTTGGCGTAATTCTGGGTAGAAGCTCAGTTTCATTGCTTTAGAGGGACCCTGTGACCAGAAAAGTGATGCCCAGTTTTTGGAAGCTGGGACCTTGTTGGATGTATGTTTAGGCTTGGGTGGGACGATTTTAGGGGCTTCGTTCAGAAGATTTGTTTTCAGAGGATGATGCTTCATTAGTTGGCTCTATCTGGGTTTTTGAGTGAAGGATATACAATTGGTGTTGACTGTAATCAAAGGTGAAGTGACAGTGGTTTTCGTACGGTGTGATATTGCGGGGTTTGAGCATATCTTCTGGGTATATCCCGAATTAGGGTCTCCTGCAAAATACGGGGTCCCTCTTGAATTGTAAAGATCTAGGGCTTATCGTATCATAGTATGGTGTTTTACCTCGTGGATGAACTGCCTGGGTTTCATCATCTATCACGTGGATAGATTTTAGCTCCTCAACATTCTTATCAATGGCTGTTAGGGCTATGCGACCTCTTCATCTCTTCTTGAAGATTTGCTATGCGTTCCTCGGACTCCACTCTCAAGATTTTTGGCTGAAAAACTTGTTGGAGTTTCCGAGCTGGGCTAGGGTTTTGTAGAGGTTTGGGGCTATGAACTCCAAATTCAGATAGATCATTGGAGAAAGTAGGGTTCTGTGGAGTAAAACTGATCAGGGAAAAGGATTGAGAGTTAGGGTTTGGGTTTTTGGTTGGAATCTCATAATCTTTGACAATGGAGGATTGGAGATTCAGAAGTTGGGATTGACCAATATTTTGTTGCTGGGATCTATTTTTCTTTCAAATTTCATGAGAATCAATGGCTTTGATTCCCAATCCTTCACCAAAACATATTGTGCTGTCTGCCATCTTAGGGTTTGAATGAAGAAGCACACGTGTTCTAAGATCAATGATACATGATAGCCCAAAAAATAAATGTATTGGTGGGAGGTTGGAACCCGGGGTCGCCTATGTAACCGCCCCCATAAAAGCTCCGCCCCTGGATGAGATTAACATTGGCCTTTAATGCATGAGAGTTTTGTAACTCCAAGACTCCTATATTTCCAAATTATTGACATATCCCTCTCGTTTTTTGTTTGTTTGTTGCTTATGAAAACTGGATATATATGGAAGAAGATCCTATAGGGGCTCCCTTACATAGCTTATGTAACGGATTTTTCGTTCGAGATTGAATTTCGACAATCTGAACCGTTAGATGCGTTTAGAATGTGTTTTTAAGGTCTAACGCGAGGATTCGTAAAAAAAAATACCCGAAAGGGCTTGATCCAAGCATTTTTCGATAAAAACGTTATACATAGCGTTTTTTCAAAAACTGATTGGATCAAGCCCTACCGGGTATTTTTTTTTTATGAATCCTCGCGTTGGACCTTAAAAACATGTTTTAAACACATCTAACGGTTCGGATTGTCTCGGATCATTGAAATTCAATCTTGAACGACAAATCCCTTACATAAGGCTTATGTAAGGGAGCCCTTAT
>JAXBDA010008250.1:0-15307 GCA_036023075.1 Gaultheria prostrata | reverse complement strand
AAATAGCATTTTTAATTTAATTTGGTTTCATCAAGCATCTTTAATAAATCCAACTACCAACTGGGCTTTTGACGTGGAATAAAATGAAGTTGGTGTTGGCCTATTAGGCCTTTGGGCCTAATTAACTCGATGACAAACGAAATTGTCCCTATCGGCCTTGTTAGGATTTCGTGCCAAATTTGGGCACAAACAGAAGAAAATGGCCAAAATTTGAGAACCATAAGTCCGGTAAATATGAATTTGATTTGATAGTACCCATCCAAATTCCCACGCACTAAAAGAAGGGTGCCTTTCAAAAAAAATAAAAGAAGGGGGAAGCACTTAATTTCGGGAATCAATTACTTAACTTTCGACCCACAAATCGCAAGGTCTCTCATGTTGAGAACCCTATTTATCATATCGCAGCAATTTTCAGAAAATAATGAAGTTGAGTCTCAGTTTGGTACACCAAAAGCTGTGGCGGGAAGAGGCTTTGGTGGCCGGCCGGCTGCGGCAAGGAGGGAAGGGAATCGGAGAGAGAGAGAGAGAGAGAGTGTATTTGGGTAAATTATCCATTTTTAGGTGACTGGTCTTCCGTTAGTTCACATAGGTATTTTCCGTCACCCCTTGGGCGGAAAGGATAAGATTGAATCGTAAAAATTTTAGAAGGACGAAATTGACACGAAAATAATTACAAGGACGCTTTTGAAACTGATGACATTTTTCAAGGACCAAAACAGCAGATACGCCTTTCTTTTATTATGGTATTGGTTTACTTTTATCCTCGTGATACATAAAACTTAGAGAAATATAAACAGCCATCCTGTTTGGGGACTCTACTTAAGTTTCCCTCTTAATGGGTTTGAATACTTTAGTTGGCATCCTGAATTTGAAAAAACCCTACAATACCTTCATTTATTAATTTTATCTCTCCTGACCAATTTTCAACACCCTTTTTAATCCCTATAAATGCTAAACCTAACCCCCTCCCTCTCCTCCTCAAACCAACCTAACAACACCTTAGAGCATCTCCAGTAGCCACGCTACTCTCCCTCCTTCCTCGGCAACAATGGCGAGTTTGCCCAGAAAATCCCAAAAAACCACCGCCTAGCAGCCACGGTACTCGCCTTGCCATCGTCCCCAGGGCTACAGTACCTCGCCGCAAGCGAGGGCAAGGTAGTTTAGACCTCCCCCCCTCCCCATCCCCCCTGTCTCTCTCTCTCTCTCTCTCTCTCTAGCTCTCTCTTGCGTTGGGTTTCTCGCTCATCTCCTTGAAAATCGATGGTGAAGAGCGGCAAGGAGGAGGTTGTAGCTCTCATCGCCCGAGAAAAATGAGTCGCTGGAAAAAACAAGTTGATGGAAAATGAGGGTTGAACCTCTCGTCGAGACGATTCCATTGGTGCAAGAGCCGTTTGCCAACGGAGTTCCTCGGTACTCGCATGCGCCGGTCAAAGGTGGCATGTGCTAGAGAGTGAGATCCACTCTTGGCGTGCTATGCACGTGCCTGTGCAAGGGAGAGGAGGACGTTGTGTTTTTTTTTTTTTTGTTTAAGGGAAATGACTAGTTTGTTGGGTAGATGTTGTATTTCTTGCCTAGCTATATCATTGTATGACACTTTTCTTGTGAAAAAATGGCTTAGCTTTTGTTGAGACTGGGGGAGATGCTCTTACTTACCATAAACCCACACACTTTCTTTCGTCTCCTTTGGATCACACGCTGCCACCCCCTCTCAGACTTGAAACCCTATCAATCTCTTCCATCACATTCAAATCTCTACACTCCACTCTCTGTCCCACCCACCCGATTCAGGCTCATCAACACCATCCTTGCCGGCGGCAACGTGATGCGGTGGACTTGTTGGAACTTCAACGTTGGAAGCGGAGTGAGCGTGGCGGTCCATGTTGCATGTTGGGAAACGAATCCCACAACCCAATAATGATGCATAAAGATTAAACAACAAAAATTAACACAAACCCTATAATAAATTGTTGCTGCCAAAACCAAACTCTCTCTCTCTAACTTTTGTTCGCTGCCTTCTCTCTAAACCAAAAAGCTCCATCTAGGGTTTTCACAGGGGGGGCGGTGCAGCCGCTGCCTTCCCCTCTCTCTCTCTCTCTCTCTCTCTTTCTTTCTTCTTTTTTCCTCTTTTTCTCTTTTAAGTGGTTCGGCTGTTGCGTGGTGGTGTTGTCGGCTGATCTCCGTCGGCATTGATGGATCTCTTCCTCTCCCTCCCGCCTCTTCCTCTTCCTCCTCCAGTTCGGTTCCGGCACCGCTGCCATTGTTGGATGGGGCGGTCTTGCCTATCGGCTGTTCGGTCCGGAACCACGCCGGTTTCATTGTTGGATGTCTTCGGTTCTTGGCCTAACGGCTTGTGGTGGTTTGTTCCCTGGGTGGTGGTTTTCGGAGGGGTGGGATGGGTGGTTTGGGATCTGGTCAGCGTGGCTGGTGATGGGGCTGGTGGTTGGCGGTGGTGTTCGGGGTGATTGGGGTGGAGATGTCGAGATGCTGTCAGGGTTTTGGCCTTTTGTGGAGGGGTTGTCGAGATCTGGAATGGTTGTCAGACAGCGGGCGATTGGTGGTGGCTGGCATGGGGACGATGATGGTGGCTCGTTGGTGGTTTTTGGTGCGGCGGCGGGCAGTGTTTATCTGGCGTGGAGGGTGGTGGTTGTTGTGTGCTGTTGGTGCTTACTCAGTTGTTGGTGGCCGTTTTGGGTGGGCGGTAGAGGTAGATTGGTGGTTATGTTGGGGTTTTGTGCTTATTTTATATTTGGGTTTTTGACCCATGGTTGTTCGGTTGGTTCCTTGCCAATTGTAGACACCCCAATTTTGACGACTCGTGCATCCCCGATGATGAAAAGTAACACGAAATATACCTCGGAACGGTCCCCACAGGTAAAACGGGTCAAAAAGCCAAAACCTCAAAAAAACACCTGAACCTTACGGCTTCTTCCTTGGAACCATATGACCTAAAATGCTATTGACACCGCACGGCTCCCATAGCCACACCGTGCGGTACCCTTTTGTACACCGTACAGTGTCTGTACCCATCCCGTGATTCCTGCGTTCGCCCAGCAGCTCGATTCAATTGCGTGACACGGCAAACACCATCATTTTTGCGTACAAATCTGAACAATGGAAGAGAGGTACGGCAACCCCTTTGCCTATATATACTCACCTCCATCAAATTTTTTCGAGCAGCTACAAACTCACAAAAAAAATAAATCATCGAAAGCTCCCAGTAAACAAAAGTTTCTCCTTGTCGAAACTCTGTTGCTACACCTCCCTTTCTTCCAAAAGAAAAATCACGCAAAAGTCTCCATTCTACAAGCCCCAAAAGATCATAAGACCTGTTTTTAGTCCAACCGGTTCCATTTCGAGGTATACAGATTCATTTCAAAATCAACGTTTGTGTTCTTAAGGGGAGGGTTTTCGGGTTTAGGGTGGTTCCATACCTCCCCTAAACCCGGCAAAACCAAGTTCTTTCAATAAACCATACAACCCCATCCATTGTTCATATCTCTGGAGTAATGTCGTGAACATTCTCAATATGTTCTATGCTATTAAGCTCAGGTAAGAGACACATTACAAACCTTTTTAGAAGATTTTTAGTCAAAAAAAAAAATTGATTTTACTTGAAGAAATCATCCTTTTCCTTCTCTGACTCGAAAACAATTTTTTGAAAAATCTTCTATCATTGGTGTACCAACAGTGACACCGCGCGGTGTGGGTTCTTACGCCGTACGGTATCCGTGGCAGCCTTCAATTTCGTGCTCTGTTTTGGAAAACTGATACTCTGATTTGGAAAAGCTTACAACCTGTTTATTACGGTTTTCCCCCTCTACTTTCATTTCATGCATTTACATCCCTTCATGTTATTATTTTATGTCATTTGATATCAGTTCATGCATTATGTGATTTATTTGTTTCTTTAATGCATTATTTCCTCCTGTTTTATTTATAAACTGTTTATGTGAATAAAAGTTTTCAATAAAATCTTTTCAGAAAAATTCCACAAATATTTAGTAAAGACCGGAAAATTCCGGGCACGTGGGGGTGCATTTTTCAAAGAAAACCTTGCCCGCGGGTAACCTAGCTCCTGAACCCAAATCTCTATTTTTCGCATGCCAAACCCTTTTTCAAACGGCATAAAAAGAGTCATTATTTTTCTGAACGGTTCCTCAGATACCTAACATTTTCTAAAAATTAAACCCTGGGTGGCGACTCTAAATTTTCTTTTTCCCTAAACATTCGCCCTTTTCCTTTGAAACAAACCGCGTGGGCCGACCGTCCACAAAATGGCGACTCCGCTGGGGATCGATATATTTTAAATTAATTTTTATTTTGATATTTTACACTTGTAAAATGACCCGTGAAAGCTTGACACAATGTACATGTTTCGCGCTGTCAAAGAAAGGAATGATGTTAGGGTGAGAGCCCGATCAATCTAGACTGAAGCTTTCCCGGTTGTTTGCCTTTGTAAAATTTCAAGGTTTTTGATTAATTTAAAAAGCGAGCCAAACTTGAAAAATATTTGTGGGATTTTTGAAAAGATTTTATTGTTAAACTTTTGCATTGCACGTGCATGGTTACTAGCCCTGCCGCTGCATCTTGGTTACCCTACCCAGCCTGCTGGTGTTAGGACATCCCAGGATTCTCGACAACCCTGGACGATGATGAGTCAGCCTGCCGTTATTACCCTTGCCACGTCAGTATTCTGTGCAAAGGGGAGGCAAATATTGGCTCTAGTCTGAGGAACCCCCTTAAACCAAAACCGACCTCTGCACATAGATAGCCGTAGAACCTTCCAGGACCCACATGTTAGGATTATCTGATACATCCTGCTACTTGTTTACTGCTTTTCCATATCCTGTCAGCATGCTGCCTGTTTACTGCTTTCTTTGCACATACCATGCAACCCGCTTACTGCTTTTGTATATACTGCTCTCATGTCGCATACATACACAAATTAGATTGGCCTCTAGATTGTCACCTCACTCACCTGGAGATTGCCCCAACATTCTCTGATTATGCTGGATACTTCAAAATCCTGTTTTTCAAAAATCACTGCAGTTAGGCCTTGCCTTTTTCCCAAAGTGAAATTAGTATTCTTTTATTAGAACGATGGCTGGCCAGTCAAGCAACAAGGGACTCAAGTCTACTTTCACCACTCACCACAACGCTCCTACCTGGGTCGTTGAAGAGTACAAAGCCTGAGCAGAAAACCCCTGAAGGAGGCAAGCTCTACAAACGGGTTGATCCGGTTCCCGAACTCAAACCATCAGATGTACCCAATCAATGGGATGACACTGACAGCCACTCAGGCTTGAAGTTTTACATCACCTCGGATAGCAATCCAAGTGTGCTTCCAGACAAAATCACTGTCATGTATGAGGAAGATGATGATTTTTGTGTCATGCCGCCAGTCAAATACCTCGAAGAGGATGGCAAGCCTGTGTACTACTTTACTGACCCAGTCACTGGACACAAATACTGGGATGTATGTGACTGTGATGAATGCTATGAAGAATGCCTCTGTAACAACGATGGCATGTCACCGAAACAGCTTGAAGAACAGTATGCTTGGGAGAAGCAGCAGGAAGAAGAAGCTAAGGCCTGCAAAAGGAAGAAGAAAGTTGGTGAAGCCAGTTCACCATCCAGTCCAGTTACTCCAACTCACCCTATCCCATGAAGTTGCAATCTGAACAAGTGAAAATGTGCCAACCACCAGATCTTATCAGGCCATCGAGGGCCTTTTGGAATAAAACCAGCATCATTTGCCCAATCTGAGTGTTGTTTGCTCATCAAGTCTGTAGTCTCTATTACAGTTGCTTATCGAGTCTGTTGTATTTTTCAGTACTGGCTAATTATCGTGTCTGTAATAGCCTGTACTTTGCTTATCGAGTCTGTTGTTTCGTCTACCGGAACTCTTTTGTATCACTCCTGCAGTGACACCTTTTCCGTCTATCGGAACTCTTTTGTACCACCCCCGCGGTGCCACTTCAATGAAAAAAGACATCTTTCTTCAAAAAGCTTCAAAGCCTAAAATTGCAGTCCCGAACTACGTCACGGCCTGATTCCTCTCCACGGGGATACGTAGGCAACCTCGGTCCGGCCGTTGTTTTCAAAACCTTGAACATATTCAGCAAAATCAGAAAGAAAAATTAGGGCAATTTTGCATCATGCATTGCACTTCAGTCATGTAAATAGACCGCATGTACAACATCATTTGATTCAGTTTGTTCATACCATCAGTACATAACCATTGGCAAAAACAAGAATACTTCTGCACTTGGTTGGGCTCGAACTCCCCAACAGCGATTAATTCGAACTGAGTCAAGAGCAGAACAGTCAACTAGCCTTCCAGTTATGGCTAAGACTACAGAACAGTCAGAAAAGACCGAGGTTCAGATTCTCAAAGAAGCCTTGGAAGATCAGCGAGTCACCAACAGCAAGCAAATGGCTTAGATGATGATCATGATTCAAGACGTGACCTCCGGTCTATCTGGAGAATCGTCAAATTCTGGGATGGAAGCTATGATGGCTAAGGTAGCCAGGCTGGAGGAATCAGTCCAGAAACAAGAAAAGATAGCGGCTACAGGCATTGACATGGAAAAACTTTGCATATTTCCCGATGCCAAATTGCCTGACAAATTCAAGCCAATTGACTGGGACAAGTTTGATGGAAGCGGCGATCCAAAAGCACACTTGCAAACATATGTGGGTACCTTATCCATGTATGATGTGGAGAAGAATGCCATGGCCCAAATGTTCCAGCAAACCCTGACGGGGCCCGCACTCCGTTGGTTTCTGAACTTGGACAATTCCAAGAAAAAGACTTGGGAAGATATCTGGGCAGCCTTTGTGGCTCAGTACAACTACAACATTCAGCTGGAAATGACCACTCGGGAGTTAGAATCTACAAAGATGGGGAAGAATGAATCTTTCGCCGACTTTGTCAAACGCTGGAGGGGGAAAGCTTCTCAGATGATAGATAGACCCTCAGAGAAAGAGCTGATGAGAATTATTACCCGGAACTTGGAACCGGACTTTGCTAAACACTTGGTGGTCTTTCAGACCTTCGTCGACTTCAAAACCTTTTATGAAGCCGGCCTTGGTGATGAAGACGTGCTTGCGACCTAACGTTGTAATAATTAGCGTCGCCCCAAGCGTAGGGCTAGGTCGGTTGTAGCATAATAACTCGGAAGTCCGAGGTCGAATCCACAGGAAAGGGTCGGAGCTAGTGAGAGGTTTACTTTACGGTATGGGGGTTTTGGCGTTAGGACGGCCAACCTTTTGGTTTGGTTTGGTTTGGAGTTCTCTCTACTTGAAAATTACTAGAAAATAAAGATGTAATGATAATTAAAGAAAGGCGAGGTCTAGGGATTTATACCACCCATGACTACGGATATTTGATGGCTCTCAACTATAACTCAAGTGAGAGACAAAATCACTTGCTCTCACTCGGAAGATATAACAACGAAACTCAATTTCGGTTTAACAATGGGATAAGTTCGTTGAGGCATTTTTACAAGCACTTAGAATGCCATAGCTCCAAGCATCATTTGTGCCAAGTGGTCAAGCCCTTGCCTACACGAGATCAAAAAGGTTAACAATTCTAAGTTTTGATACATAAAACTTGAACTCACCCAATGAAAACCAATTTTTACCATATGAATGGGGTTTGGAAATGGAAAGAAACTGATCAGTCAAATATTTTATCGAACACCTAGAGTGCCATGGTTCAAAGCATTGTGTGTGCCAAGGTTCTTTGTCTACACCAAATCAAAGAAGTTAACAACTTTAAGTTTAGACAAAAAATAAGAGTTTAATCCATTCATAACCCAACAATAAACACAAAAACGTGAAAAGCCATCAAAACACCGAAGTCATGGAGTGATTTTCACTCCATGACCAAGCCTAAACTACTACTCAAACATGCTTAAATGAACCAACAAAGAGAAAAACGTGATTAAGGAAAACATGACGAAAATGGAAATAAACTTGAGATTAACAAAGATAAGAAGAGTACTTACAACATTTGTGAAGGAAAAAACCTTGAATCAAAGAAAAACTACCCTAAAAACTAGAGAGGAGGAGAGAATGGGGGAGGAAGAAGAAGGGAGGTAGAGAGAGAAAGTCTCTCCCCCAACATGCCCTAAAATCTGACAAAGAGTGGTATTTATAGGGCCCAAAAAATGTGTTAAACTTATTACACAAATGCCCTTAATCAGCTCTTGATCACCAACTTTTTGCCCAGAATTCTGGTGCTTGAACCGGTCCAAGGTTTTGCTTGAACTGGTTCAGCTGAAGTATTTAACATTCTGATTTGACAGAACCGGTTCAGCATTTTCCTAAACCCGGTTCAAGCATGGAAAAATGCTCTCATTGCTTCTCCTTGACTTCTTGACCTTCCAGCATCTTGAGCCCTAGCCATATCTTCATTTCTTGGCTTGACGGACTTGGTGGCGGTGTGCCACATTGTGCTTGGGTGCCTCCAGGTACTTCCGGATATCACTGGGGATTATTTGGAGCTTTGGACACGCCTTTTAGCTCAGATTTTTTGAAACTCATCAAAAACACAACTCGCGCAAAATCAATCAAATAAAAGCACAAAATGCAAGTGTGTGATCAAGACGAGCGAGATAAGCCCGAATAAATACAATATTTGGGGCTTATTAGACGCAATCCGCACTGGCATATTTGACAAAGGTGAGTCAGCTTCTCGACCTAAACGGGTTTACTCCGGTAACAGCAATACCCTGTTCGGACCCAATACCTATCACCAAACTCAAGACAATTCCCCCAATCCCAGACTGGTCAAAACCGAGCCAGTTAACCAAATAGCCACCCAGTCACGGCCTCTCCAAAATACATCCCAGCCAAAAAGGGAATTCTACCAATTCCCTTTCCCTCTTACCACTGTCTATAAAAAGCTCCTTGAGAAAAATGCCATCAAGCCTTTTGATCCGCCCAAGGAAATTTCCTCAAACCTCAATCCCAATGTCTATTGTGCCTACCACCAAATGCCTGGCCATCATACCAACAACTGTATCTGCCTCAAACACATAGTCCAAGACCTTGTTGATGACGGAACCATTCCTATTCCCAAGCAAAAACCGAACACCATTTCCAATCCCTTGCCTGACCACAAACAGAATATCCAAATCAACCAGATATCCTTCAGCTCCACTTCAAAAGGCCTAGACCTTCACCAGTTCAGTCCCAGCCGGTACATCGTGCCGGTCACGGAATCAAGACCCTTTGTCACAATACCAGAAAGTCTGAAAGTCCTTGCCATTGAAGATTCTGAACGAAAGCCCAAACTCAAATGGGGAGACCTTGCAGAACAGGGAGAATGGGCCATGAGCAATCAGGAGTCGGAAGATTCCCAGCAAGCATTGTTCGGTTCTTTGCTAGTCTCTTGGGACCCGAGCCAGTACATTGTCTCAGAGTTTCATGACAAGCCATATCTTCACATACCGGAAAGCCTCGGCATCAGTCAAATCGAAGAAGCAACAACTTGTGCTGACCCTTTGGATACAGTTTCACTCCCAACCTTGTTTGGGGAATCTGAAAAATCATCTCAGCTCTAGAAATGGGGAAGTCCAGCACAACCCCTCAAATAGTTCCTCATTGTCTCAAATTCTTGAAGGAGGAAACCACCAAACCATCGAGACTGTCTTCAGTGACCACGATTGGTTTCCCCAAGCATATATCATCGGTGAATCTCTGCCACGGCCATCCGCGCCATTTCCACAGTACTCCCATATATCAGTTCTGAGCACTGGTCCGCGACAACCACATGGAACAAAGATGAGGTTGTTGACATCCGAGTCGGCAACAACGAAGTGTGGACAATCAATAAATCCATGCTTGATCAGTCTTTCTGGCAAGACTCAGAAGTAGCAGATCTACAAGCAAAACTAGAAACAGTTGAAATCAGCAAGCAGAAAACTCCCAACTGTTTGATTAACTAATGGTCTGAAGATCAAAACCACGAACAGAAAAGAGAAGCCATCCGAGCTGGCAAGCGCAAAATCGGTCTACTCTCCTCCTCCAGGGAACATCGTTAGAAACTTATCAAAACCCTATCCAACATGGAGGTACCACCTGATATCCCTCCAGAAACTATGGTAGCCCTGCTTACCCCCGCTCGTGCCAAGCACGTTGTCACCTTCACGAAAAAGGATTTACCCGCAGAGGGAGCTGGTCACAACAAGCCTTTGCACATCACCCTGAAATGCATGGGAAAATGGGTCCCTGTCGTTCTGCTTGACAACGGATCCGCACTAAATGTGTGTCCCCTACGGATAGCCTACTGTCTCGGTTTCAAGAACAAAGACTTTCAGCCATCCAATCTCGGAGTGCGCGCATATGACAACACCCGCAGGGATGTAGCTGGAATCATCCAGATAGAACTGATCATTGAAAGCTTCAAAACGGACATCGAGTTCCATGTGCTCGACATCCCTTCATCTTTTAACCTGCTGCTGGGCAAGCCTTGGCTCCATCGATCAGATATCATGGCAGTACCTTCTTCCCTACACCAAAAAGTCCAACTTGGTCTGGCTATGGGAACTTTAACTATTCACAGAGATTTAGGGATCCGTCCCCATGTCCCCGACAACACACCATTGCTTGAGATTGCTCACGGAGAAGAAGACGTCACCCTCGATGGTTTCCCTTTTGACACTTCTGGATCGGTTCTTATCGTCAAAATGGATGAGGACTTCTCGATGAGCTCTACTGCTCTAGAGATGATGAGGAAAATGGAATACCTGCCCGGCTTGGGGTTAGGTCTGAACAACCAAGGGATGGCTGAATTCTCCAAATTTTCGATGAATAACCACCGCTTCGGTCTCGGTTATGAGTCAGCTGACAACAAACCAAAGAAGGGAAAGAAGGTTCAAGCTGGTGCCAAGAAAAAGCCCATTCAATTTGTAAAAGCTCCTGAAGCTATCTACCAGGGAGAACCAGAGCCGTTCTGCGACATGGAAACAAAGACCAAGCTGCCAGGGTTTGAGATCTTTGCAAATGACACTTGGGACAGTGACGATGAAGCCGAGAAGAGGGAAGAACTGGTTAAGGCACTCCAAGTTGACTGGATCGAAACTCTTGACTCAGGGAATCTCGAAGCGCTGTTCGGGGAAGAAAGTCTGATAGGTACAGGAGAAGGCGGGCTTGCTGCGATGCTGTTTGACTTAAAGCCTGATTTGAAGCTTGCCGAGGAGGTAGAACTGATGATGCTGAGCGAGGATGCCCTTGGAGATGTCACTACACTCATTGTGGATGCCAATGGTGTTTATAAAAATTGCACTTTTGTACCTAGGATCTCTTACATTAGCACTGAATTTGAGTCTAGCACTGACTCCGAGTCTGAGTCTGAACCAGAACATGTATCTGTCATTCCCCCACGTCATCACTTTTCTTTCCAGTTTGAGTCTACTCTCATGTATCACGCTCCTGGGCCCCCGCATTTGCTATCAATGAAATAAACTTTGCTTATCTTGCTGTGACCGAAATAAATTGTGTTGACCCCGACGATGAGGGAATCGAATTCAATAAACTTGAAAGGCATGCTCAGCCTCTAAAAGAAGAAATCGCTTCTATAAACTTGAAAAATGAAAACGATCCGCGAATGGTTCAAATCAGTTCCGGACTATCTCCGGAAGAATTCAAAGCCCACTCGGATCTCCTGAAAGAATTTGAAGACGTTTTCGCATGGTCACACGCCAATATGCCTAGTATCGACCCCAAGATTGTGGAGCATCGAATCCCGCTTTACCAATACGCGAAGCCTGTCAAGCAGAAGCTGAGGAAAATGAGGCCAGATTGGGGGCTAGAAATCAAGAAGGAAATTCAGAGGCAGATAGACGCCGGGTTCCTAATGGTAATGGAATACCCTCAGTGGGTTGCAAACATTGTTCCTGTTCCCAAGAAGAACGGAAAAATTCGGGTCTGTGTAGACTTCAAGGATCTAAATAAGGCCAGCCCTAAAGATGATTTCCCGTTGCCACACATAGATGTACTTGTGGACAATACTGCTGGACATGCACTCCTCTCCTTCATGGATGGTTTCTCCGGATACAACCAAATTCTCATGGCTCCCGAAGACCGCGAGAAGACTACTTTCACCACAGAGTGGGGCACCTATTGTTACAGCGTCATGCCCTTCGGTTTGAAAAACGCCGGTTCAACCTATCAAAGGGCAGCCACGATGTTACTACATGACATGATTCACAAGGAAGTTGAGGTCTATGTCGATGACATGATCGTTAAGGCCAAGGAAAGAGAAGGGCATTTACCCACACTCAGAAAGTTCTTTGAAAGGATTCGCAAGTACCGATTGCGTCTCAACCCTGAGAAATGTACATTTGGAGTTACTGCTGGAAAGATGTTGGGATTCATGATCACCACACGAGGCATTGAGATTGATCCTTCCAAGATTAAGGCTATTCTCGAAATGGAGCCACCCCGAACAGAAAAGTAAGTACGAAGCTTTCTCGGGAAAATCTAGTTCATCAGAAGATTCATCGCCAAGTTGACCTCAACTTGTGAGCTGATGTTTCAACTACTCAAGAAGGGAACGCCATTCAAATGGGACGACAAATGCCAGAAAGCTTTTGAAGCCAACAAAAGTTATCTTCAAAACACTCCGGTACTCATGCCACCAACACCGGGGCAACCTCTCATCATGTACTTACATGTTACCCCATCAGCCATGGGATGCATGCTCGCACAAGAAGGTGAAGGAGGAAGCGAGAAAGCAGTTTACTGCATCAGCAAGAAGATGTTATGGTGCGAAGAACGGTACACTCCCCTGGAAAAAGTTTGCTGGGCTTTGATTTAGGCTTCCAAGAAGCTAAGACACTACATGTTAGCCTACTCAGTAAGGCTGATTTCTCGAATGGACCCTCTCAAATACCTGTTTGAGAAGCCAGCTCTTTCAGGTAAGCTGGCACGCTGGTTGGTTCTACTAGCTGAATTCGACATCAAATACGTGACTCGGAAGTCTGTAAAAGGAAGGGTTGTTGCTGAATTTCTGGCTGATCATCCGGTAGAAGGTCCAAAAGATGTGGAGTTTGAATTCCCCGATGAGAATGTCATGACAACAACCAATGATGTATGGTTATTATATTTCGATGGGGCGGCCAACCAGAAAGGATTCGGGATCAGAGTCCTGCTGATCTCTCCAGAAGAATCACACATTCCTCTTGCGTTCAAGTTAAACTTCGAGGTTAGCAACAATTAGTCGGAATACTGCATCGTAGGGATGGAAGCTGCCCTCGAAATCGGTGTCAAAAGGTTAGAAGTGATCTGAGATTCCAACCTGATAGTTTCGCAAACAAACGGCGACTGGAAGGTCAAGGAAGACAAGTTGAAGCCTTACCATAAGGACCTTGACGATCTGATTCCACAATTCCAGGTAGTCACTTTCACGCATGTGCCTCGATTGAACAACCGCTATGCTGATGCCCTGGCGACATTAGCCTCCATGGTGGACATACCAAATGGAGTCAGACTCCGACCTATCATGATCGAACAAAGGGACAAGCACGTTTATGAGTACGTCATGGCTATGGATGAGCCTGACGATGGTCTTCCTTGGTACCACGACATCTGGAACTTCATTGAAAGAGGCAAATACCCGGCTGAGATTGACAAAAAGGATCAGATAGCTCTCCGAAAGCTTGCGTCTCACTACATTATCTGCGGGGGCAGGCTGCACCGAAGATCCCACTGCGGAATGCATAAACTCTGTGTAAATGGCGAAGAAGCAACCAGAATCATGGAAGAAATCCACAATGGAGTCTGCGGCCCTCACATGAACGGGGCAATGCTTGCCAAGAAAGTCTTGCGACAAGGATACTACTGGTCTACAATGGAAATCGAGTGCATCGAATATGTGCAAAGGTGTCACAAATGCCAGATTCATGCCAATCTCATGCACATACCGCCATCGGAGCTGCATTCCATGACTTCACCCTGGCCTTTCTCAACTTGGGGCATCGACGTCATCGGCAAGATCACCCCGACTGCTTCAAACGGGAACAAGTTTATCCTAGTCGCCATTGACTATTTCACCAAGTGGGTTGAGGCCGCCTCATACACCTTACACCTTTCAGGTCGCTCACTTCATCAAGCAAAACATCATCTACCGGTATGGTGTGCCTCACGCATTCGTGTCTGCCAACGGCGTTCATTTCAAGGGTAGAGCTGCGGAAGTTCTCAAAGATTTTGGGATTCAAGTCCACACGTCGACCGTCTACCGGCCGCAAACCAACGAAGCTGTGGAAGCTGCCAACAAAACCATCAAGTCAATACTGGAAAGAACGGTCCAGTCTGCAAAGAACTGGCACGAACAGCTGCCGTTAGCACTTTGGGGATACCGGACATCTATCCGTACTCCGACAGGGGCAACACCTTATTCTTTGGTCTATGGTATGGAAGTCGTTCTCCCTATCGAGCTTGAAGTACCATCTCTACGGGTCTTAATAGAATCAGACATCGAGGAAGCTGATTGGCAAAGCGCAAGGTTCGAAGAACTCATGTTATTCGACGAAAGGAGGCTCAGAGCCTTATATCACATTCAGGGGTATCAGCGCCGAATCGCACGCGCTTTCAAATAAAAAGTCAAATCCAGGAATTTGCAAGAAGGAGATATGGTTCTGAAGGAGATCCGGGCTCCAGTTTTTGATCCACGTGGGAAATTTCAATCGAAGTGGGCAGGGCCATACATCATCAAGAAAATTCTGTCTGGAAGCGCAACTTAGCTCATCGATCTTGACGGTAACGAATTCTCTGCATTGGTCAACATGGATCAGCTCAGGAGATACTACCCCAGAGAGAAGCTCGCTAGACTAAAAACTGCAAGGGTGGGCAGTGCCAGGCAAAAATTAGAGCAAGTCTGCTAGGTCGAAAACCCACATCGGGCGGTTTAGGCAAAATTCAAGACAAAATCAATTGAAAGCTCGCTAGGCCGAAAACCCGAAAAGGGCGGTACTAGGCAAAATTAGAGCGCAAAAGGAGAGTGAAAATACTCGAGCGAACCTTAGCCAACAATTTTAGGCATGAACTACGTCTTGACCTGATTCCTTTCTTAACGATACTGTAGACACCCCTATTTTGAACCCGAGATGCACTCGGGCACTCCCGATGACGAAACGGACCAATCATGGTTATCCGAGGATTGTGAAAAGAAGCTTGAACTTGCACCAATCAACCTAACACCACCTAACAAGCCAAAACAACCCAAGAACCATCCAACCAAGCAAAGCCACCAAACTGACACCAAGAACCTTGAGCGCTCAATCTTAAGGCTTTGAGC
>JAXBDA010008249.1:0-15310 GCA_036023075.1 Gaultheria prostrata | reverse complement strand
CCCCCCCCAAACCGGGGTGCCGTCTAATCCCGTTAGATATCCGTGGCTCCGATTGACCCAGACTGCCTCCGATCACCGTTGACCAACCCCGATCTGTCAATCTAGCAAGCGTCTGTTGCCAACTCCAACTGAGCATCTCCGCACCCCAACCAGGTACACCACTTGAATGTCTCCTTGCTTGCTAGCCTCTTCGACTAATCCATACGACTTCATTGCCGCCACGGCTACATCGTCGCGAATCCGCAATCACCCGATTGCTCCAGTCAACCTCCGATCACCGCAAAGTTTGTCCAATACTCATGGGTGTGTAGCAATCCAACTTTGCTCGCCTCTTCCGTCACCTATCCGCCACTCTTGCCATCATCCTGGTCTCCTGCCACTCTTCGTCATCTCTCCCTGGTCTCATCCTGCCTCTTGGTTCATCCTCATTCCATCCCCGGCTCTCCCAGCACCCCCTGGACCCCCACCGAATCTCCCATTGTATGCCCCAGATCATTGTTGACCAACCCCGATCTGTCAATCTAGCAAGCGCCTGTTGCCAACTCCAACCGAACATCTCCGCACCCCAACCGGGTACACCACTCGATTGAATGTCTCCTTGCTTGCTACCCTCTCCGACTGATCCATACGGCTTCATCGCCATGAATCCGCAATCACCCGATTGCTCTGGTCAACCTCCGATCACCGCAAATTCTGCCACTCCTGGGTGTATAACATTTTTTTTCCCAACAAATCAGGGTCGCGGGTAAGTGTGACGAAACAATCAAAAAAGCTGCATTTGCCAGAAAAACAACGCGTTCCTATTTCGTAATGCATGATTATTCCTCAAAACATGGAAAATACTATTCTTGCATTGTTTTCGAACAAAGTTATGTATCATACAGATGTGACGATGTAAGAGTTTTAATGAAAGACGCGCTAACAGATTCTTTGTTCTAAAGTTATAAGCTCACAACTCAACGGTATCATTTTTTTGCATTCTTTTTGGTTTGCATAGCATCAACTATATATTCTTCTCCTACTCTAAAACAGGGAATGAGCCTAGTGACTCTAGCAGTTTCAGTACCAGCCCTAAGACCTCCATCGTGCGCCCGTAAGGTACAATACTACGACTGTGACAAACGTGCCTCGCCATTTCAAGTGGGCTTTTTCTACTGTGCCTTGTACATAATAGCCGTTGGAACTGGGGGAACCAAACCCAACATCTCAACCATGGGAGCCGACCAATTCGATCAATTTGAGCCGAAGGAGAGGACCCAAAAGCTCTCCTTCTTCAACTGGTGGATGTTTGCCATTTTCACTGGTATCCTCTTCTCCAACACTTTCCTTGTATACATACAGGACAATGTGGGTTGGACCTTGGGCTATACCCTTCCAACAGTAGGCTTGGCTGTATCGATATTGGTCTTTCTTTGGGGCACACCTTACTATAGACACAAACCCCCTTCAGGGAGTCCTTTTACTAAGATGGCTAGGGTTTTGGTGGCTGCAATGAGGAAGTGGAAAAGTGTTGTCCCAAATGACCGAAAAGAACTGTATGAGTTGAGCATGGATGAGTATTCCAAATGTGGGAAGTTCAGAATTGACTCCACCCCCTCATTAAGGTATGTCCCTCAGTTTCTATGGTTACTTCTTGTCCCTTATCATAATTAGGGTCGCAAACGAACCGAATCGAGTCGAGCTTTAGAGTGTTCAGGTTCATTCATTAAGATTTTAAGCGAACTCGAGCCGAGCTCGAGCCGAACTTCCCTAGGTTTGAGTCGAACTCGAACTTATTCACGAGCCTACAAAAGTAAAAAAAATATTAGATATTTATTCTCTTATATAGGTCTAGAACTACTAATAAAATTTTCATTTTGTACATCAATAACTTTATACACATACAAAATTATAAAAACATATTAAATGTAAGTATATAATACTTTTAAAGGTTTACACATGTACAAGTTATAAAATTTTCATTATGTACATGTAAAACTTTATAGATATTGAAGGTTATATGTGAAAATTTATGAGATATATAAATATACTCCGGGTTCGCGAGCCTAACCGAGCCGAATATGATCAGGTTCAGGTTCGGCTCATTTAATAATCAAGCCTAAAATTGAGTTCAAGTTCGGCTCGTTTAGTCCCCGAACCGAACTCAAACGGGCTTTCACCGAATCGAGCCTTGAACAGTTCACGAACGACTCGGTTCATTTGCAGCCCTAATCATAATGCACTTTTAACGGCACAACGTGGTGAGAATCTCAAAGTACACAACTCGAAGAGTTATCTTATGATCGAGAGTGCACTGAAACATGGGGACAGAGACACTTTCGGGTATTATGATTAGGGGTGGGCAACAGGTAATTTCGTGTCATTTTCGTTTTAGGTATCAAAATCTTATTTATGAATTCACACAATATTTTTCAACTCACCAAATATTTTGTGTCGTGTTCGGGTCGTGTCGGATTCGTATTGTCATGTCAAAAAGTCCTACTTTTAGCTAAATTTATATATATTTTTTAATTCATATTATTCATCAAACTAATATCTATCAAATTACTCATAAAAATGTTTATTTTTAGCTCACTTATATAGATTTATTTTATTTTTTTGTGTCAGGCATGCCCACCCCTAATTATGATCTCGTGTTGATAATCATTAAACCAATTAGGTTAGTGGTGTAACTTTAATGCATTTTTCCAGCTTGTTTCATCAGTTATGACCTATCAAACTCACATTACATTGCCTGCAGATTTCTTGACAAGGCTGCTGTAAAGAGTGGACCAAATACACCATGGAACGTATGCCCAGTTACACAAGTTGAAGAAACCAAGCAAATGATAAAAATGATTCCAATTCTAATTGCAACATTCATACCTAGTGCCCTGGGAGCACAGGGAAACACACTTTTCATCAAGCAAGGCACCACACTGGTGAGGAGCATGGGTCCCCATTTCGAAATACCCCCTGCCTGTCTCCACTCATTTATAACAATCTTCATGTTGATCAGCATTGTCCTCTACGACCGACTCTTCGTCCCTGCAATCCGAAAGTACACAAAAAATCCGAGAGGGATCTCGCTACTGCAGAGAATGGGAATTGGCTTAGTCTTGCACGTCGTCATAATGATTGTCTCTTGCTTAGCTGAGAGGAAGAGACTGGATGTGGCAAAAGCAAATGGCATTACGGAGAAACATCAAATTGTTCCTCTCACCATCTTTATTCTCCTCCCTCAGTTTGCATTGATGGGGGTGGCCGATAACTTTGTGGACGTTGCAAAGATCGAGTTTTTCTATGACCAGGCACCGGAGGGAATGAAAAGTCTTGGCACAGCCTATTTCACCACAAGCTTGGGAGTTGGGTATTTTCTCAGCAGTTTCCTTCTGTCAACTATTGCTGATGTAACTGAGAGCCATGGCCACGAGGGGTGGATTTTGGACAACCTAAATGCTTCTCGTCTGGACTACTATTATGCATTTTATGCTGTGTTGAGCTTTCTCAACTTTCTCTTCTTTTTGGTTGTTTCCAAGTACTTCGTTTATAATGCGGATGTGGACGGTGGACATAGAAAAGAGCTGCAAGAAGCCATTGTAAGTTCACCAAACTACTCAAAATAATGTTCTCAAGTGATTGATTTGCTTATTGAATCTAATACAAGTAGCCATATTGAAATTCTATTGTCGTAAACTCGCTCATGGACCCAAAGCGGATGAGCCACGGAGGCCATCAAAACCAGACAAATATACCCACAACGCAGATCAGGCCAGCAGAAAAGGGAAAAAAACAACGGCAAAATCAGAAGCATAACAGCAGAAACTATGCAAACGTAATTACTTTGCATGTTAAATTTAGAACAGCTAGCTGTTTATCTCATTAATTTATGCAAAAGAAAAAAGAAGAAATGTTTAAAGATATAAGGTCAATATTTGAATATCATTTCCTGGTACAATGTGAACAATTCCAATATTCCATTATCGTAGCACATGGATCAAAAAATTCATCTTACATAACTCTGATCTATGTCCAGTACCTCAAATATTCAGCAGCCCTAAGCAAAGAACCAAAAAATTCACCTATAAGATCAGTAATCCCCACAGTTTAGACTTTACAATCCACCAGAGTAAGAACTATTTAGCTACGTCAGTGGATACTTGAGACAGCCAAAAACTATGTAAAGCAGAATCCTTCATCAGATAGCAAGAGGCTGCAACTCGTGTGCAGCAATCGAGTCCAATAGCCACATGTGGGCAATGAACTTGGACCTAATTTCATGGGCCAAATTTTCTGCCACTTCTCGCCTGTCTAACACAACGTAACCTTCATCATCCTGTCTGCATTCATTGTTGTAAACAACTAGAGTTACTGAAGGAGTTCCTTGGGCATCATGACTCGGTGCCAATAACTGTTCCTTGCTTTCATTGACAGTACCTCCTGCAGTAATAACCAAATCTTGGAGGACTTCCTTGTAAGCGGGGTTGAAGTCTCCGCTAAAATAAAAATTCAAGCCATTGAAGAGCTTTGGTACCTACAGCACAAGTTAAAAATCTTAAGATTGTCATACAAATAGGAATTTGTAATGTGTATATATAGATGCCAAAGAAGAAACTCAAATCTACATATGATCAGTGAGCAAAAGATAGTGCAGATCCACCAAAAAGTGAACTGTGCAAAAACTACACAAACGAAATAATCAAGAATTTTATATGGCAAAAAACTGGAGACTATTCCATTCTTACCCTCTGTTTGGAACTCATGGGAAGTGTGGGAAGAGGAGAGAATAATTAAGAAAGAAGATGTTAGAAAAATAGAGGAAAAAACTTATTGTGCTTACTGCTTAGTACTCCATTTTATATTTTTCTCTCCTCTTCTATCTTAAAACTAGACAACAACAATAACAGAACCCATCTAGTCCCCAATCATTGGGGGTATGGGCGGGGATGATTGGAGACAAACCTAACCTTTGGCAATATGCACAAAGTGGCTGCTCTCAAAGTACCACTCAAACAGCGGCCCCCCTAAACCTCCAAGAACCGATGAGCTACAGGGACGTTTAGCTGCAGAACCATACCCCCAAATCAAAGCCGATAGGCATCAGGGTGGGCAGGCCTAGAGACCCAAATTAATTTATGTGCTCATTACCATGCTTCCTTCATTCATGGTCCGGAGCATCTCACTAATGAGCACAATCATCTTAAAACTAGACAAGAGAAAGGAAATTTTTTACTTTCTCTTCTTTTCTTTTCTTATCCCTATCTTCCAAACAAAGCCTTGAAGTTCAAATGTCCAAAATGAAGTTACATATTCGGTTAACTATTTTCAGAAATGGTCCTAAGATGAACCCAAGTAAACATCCAAATGGGAGTGTTCCACTTGTTAGTTTATGACCAGCCACATGCATAAAAATTTAACGAAGTAGACATGTTTATGTTGTGGATATGATATAAAAACACATTATGTTCTTGATCTTCCTCAAAATGTGCGCACTTACATTATCCAAGGCACTTAGTCTGCCAGTTCTTGGGCCACCACAACAGCCATGATTGTCTAGACTAACTTCATAAGGTTCTTCATCCACATAATGCGTAGCTTCCATGCAGGCTTTAATCCCTGCAATCTCGCAGAAACCAAGTTGTTACGACTTAACCTTTTGATTTCTGTACACAAAATACAGTAAAGATTCACCATTTTCACTTCTAGGTGAAAAACAAAACGGAAAAGATGAGAGGGCTCACAGTCAGTCTTAAGGATCCATATTCCATGCAAAATTGCCTGGAGAACTTTAAATGTCCTGCTGCATGCACCCTTTGCATCTGTTGCAGCAACGACATGCGTAACATTTGGCTTCCAAAACTTGGTCACAGTTGCACCGCAAAGATTCGCCACCGCAACTAAAAGACACTACACATCAATAATCAGAACCAAATATTAGGTCAATTGGAATTTATAGATGAAGAATGTATAAAACCAATAAGTCTGCTTCAGAAACCTGTGCCAAAATCTTCTGGGAGAGAGAGATGAAAACGTGAAACATAGGAAAAATTTAGGGGGAGAGAGAGAATTGGATGTTGACACTTTAACGAAATCTAATTGGGAATTGCCCAGGGAAAACAAAATTTAAGGAACATCAAACAGTGTTTACGGTCAACTACTTTGTATCATGACCAAAGGAGATACAGTGATCTAATCCACTGCATCCACACTGTGATTCCATACACACAAAAACCAGATAATCGGTTCGGTGGCTAGGCATCCTTAGAAGAAAGAGTGGTCTTTCAATCCTACGAACCTTTTCTTCAGCAGACAAAGCAGATCCACAAAACACCCATTTCTTCATTCCAGAGGCGCCCCAAAAGTTTGGATGTTTAGAGGTTCTGCATTCACAGCAATAAAATTGTTGGTATCCAACCACATATTGCCAATTGATGCATTCTACGTAGCTATATCAAAAGAAACATCTCCTGCAAGCCGAATTTTGTGATAAAGCAATGATATTGTAGGTAACATTGTATAAAGGAATTCAATGGTGTTAATCCAGTGTTTTGCTAAGTATATGTAAGTGAATGTATTGAGAGAGAAGAAAAAAAAAGTTGACTTAACAAAAGAGGACACATAAGGGAGGAAGTGTACTCTGGCAAAAATCAAGAGCCCTACAGGCTATACAGGAAAGACCCCAAAAAATGAATGAAAGGAAGGAAGAGAGCATGTTTTATCTGTTTGCTAAATCCTCCCCTTGAACCGAAGAATACCGAAAATACTCATTCAGCAAACATCACATTACAATGGCTATGGGCTGATCATTATGAAGTAGAAAGGCAGACTGATACAATCAATCCCAAAGAATTGGCAATACGAAACATAATGAATTGTTTCGGTTTACATTTTAATGACTAGAAACAACTGTATATGATAAACACTAGGAAATGATCCGTACATTTCAGTTGCCACAAAATGTTGCTTTTCACTGGCATGCTTCCCCAACTGGGCCTTTTCCCTAGGAAATTTGACCGAGGAATGAATTGGGCACAGTAACAGATAGTCCTCCTGCCACGAGAGAGAGAGAGAGAGAGTGCAAAGTCAAAAAATAAAGCTCAAACCACTCAACAGAGGGGGGTTTACAGTGTATGTGTGTTTATAAAGTACTAAAACAGATATTACTCACAACATCCCATCTGCAATCTTCAATTTCAACTGCGCAAGGCACATGATAACTTTTGCGGCATGACTTTTCAAAGCAACCAAGAGGTGCTCCTCTTAAACCACACCTGCCGCATTTTAGCCTAGCAGCCCTTGCCAATTCGTCCTTCAAATTTTTAACTGTTTCACCAATAAAAAAAACTTGAGGTGTCCTGCATTCAAAATAAAATTTGTAAGGCCCATACATAAACCTATGATGTAAAACAAGATAAAACCTTAAATGCACAAAACAATAAATGACTGGCGTGTGGCTGCAAATGTATCTCCGCATCATGATAATCACATTTCCTTGCATAATTGTTCATAACCAACGAAAGGTCAGGATCAACTTAAACTTCTAACTTTACCCAGTGACACGATTAAAAATGGCTTCCAGCAGCATTTAAAAGGCACACCTCAACGCATTTAAAAGTATTTTCCAAAAACACTATAAAATCAGTTCTAACTAAATTAAAGTCAAGAGTCAGTGAATGGTCATAAAAAATGATAGACAGGGCAAAGGAGGGGAAAAACATTTAATTGTTTGTTTCTTTCGCACAAAACAACATTTAAGTTAATGGTTGTCCATGTCAATTTCAGTAACAAACTGAAAATTCGAAACCCCAGCAGCCAGCAGTCATGAAAGGAAAACAACAAATTCAGATTCAATTTTGTTTCTGACAATAATGAATATCATTCCTATTGTAAAAGATTATATCTTCACAACATCATCAGAATAGTAATTATCTGTTCCTGAACAGATCTGAATACCAGAATTACTTTCAAATACTAGAAAAAAAAATCCATAGATAACAAACCATTCAATGCATGTCTTGTGAACGTGTGTAACATTGGACTTTGTCGCTGCATCTCCTCTGACCTCCTTTCCCTTCTTGTTGAAATGTAACATAGGGCCAGTTCTCTGAAAATACCACACACACACAAAGACACAGAGAGAAAGAAAGAGATTAACCACACAAAAATTTTGCAGCAAGAAATGAACACAATAAGTTAAAGGGCAATCCTCGTAATCATAATTCATAAGTCACAGATGTATCAGTGAAGGAATGAAGAAGCAAGCAAGTATTGAAAAGGAAACTCACATCTGTCAAGGCAGAGGACTGGCAAAAAGCACAAATACTCCTATTTGTATCCCTTGAATCAGCTATTGTAGGTGCCTTTTCACCACAGAGTTTTTCAAATTGAGATTCCAATTCTGAAGTTGCTACAATTTTAGAATGAAGAACATTGGGTTGAGTGCAGCCATTACTTTTCATAACTGTATGAGAGAACCCATGGTTTGCTTTCTTTCGTCTTTCGCTGTCTGTGGCTCCAGAGGAAGTTTTGCTATTCGTTTCACCCCCTGCCATATCAGAGTTGTTCTCGACTAACCTCTCAGTCTCAGCTGGACGTTTTTTAGTACGCTGCAAAAATTATCGATCAAAGACTTCCATTCACTAACCTAAATCCGTTTCAGGAATACAAACGTATATCATCCCTCTTCATGTAAAAAAGTTCAGGAAGCATAATTCAAATTCCATTAAAAAGGAAGAAAGTGAACAACCCATACAGCCAAACAGGTTTTTCCTACCTTGCAAGATCCAGCCGAAAAGGAAGAAATTGACTTATCAACACAAGTGTTTGCTGGAGGAGGGGACTGTTGTGGCACCTTTTCAGTATCAGCTGCAATACTAAGTGTCAAGAATTCTAGACTCCAATGCCGATAATCAAGTATCCAAAATAAAACAGACAGATAAATGTATAGAAAGCCATCAACATGTCTAAATGAACTCCGAAACAACAGGCAGGAGGAGCTTACTGCTGAAAGTTGAATGTGAAGCTCCTCCGCTGAAAGTTGAATGTGAGCTATATATGGTTACCATACTTTCCATGTAGGGAGCTGGTCTTAAATCTGCAACACCATGGAAGCATTTCTTTATACAATACCTTGGCATAAACCAATTCGATTTACAGAAATATTTGTCCTAAAAGCATACGTTAAGCAATATGACCTCAACACAACCAAACCAGAATGGCGGCTTTATCCATTGAGACGAAGTTCAACTATTCTGACAATTCCAATCCTAATTCACATTTCAAGGTATTTGGGGGATTATGTAAGCATTTTGGAGCTGTGTTGCCAGGAACGCAAACAAATTCTCAAATGCACTTTCCTACATACGGTACACATTTCATTCCAAAGAACTAAATTTAGGGGACCAAAAGATCCCTGATTTTCATCCAAAAATCCAATGTTAATACCATAAAACTTAGAAAGCAGAGTTATAACAAAATAAAATGTTAGAAACATGGGCTAGAATATGAGATGCATAAATACTTTCTAGAACACCCTTTCTTATCGTGTAGGATCCACCTTGTAGAAGTAACATAGTTTGGGAACCAAGATCGACTAGAACAAATATCGAGGGAAATTAAGCGCGCTACATATAATGTGCTAATGACTCAACACCCTTTTTCGTAATTCCAGGGACTGTTTTTCATCAACTCGAAACAATGCAGAGAGTGAAACTCATACCTCGCTCGGCATACTGTTGTTTGCATACAGAACACTCGGACACAACCCCTGTCGATCTTGATACGCACAAACTGAATAAACATTTCGAAATTCAAACCCAGATCACAAATTAGAACCAACAAACAAACCCTACAAGAGGAGGCCCGTTCCAAAAATAGTGTCCAATCATCAAAACAAGAACGTGAAAAAAAATGCATTTTACGAAGAATAATCCAAACGTATTTGAATAAATCAGAAGAATTCAATGATATTTAGCAACTAGCTGCAAAAATTTTGAACATTTTCCGGACAAAAATGGATTATTTTTAAAAATTGTCGTTTAGCGGAAATTACGATCACGGGGAGAGAGAGAGAGAGAGAGAGAAAAGCGAACCCGCAAAAGATGTGATCGCAGGGGAGCAAAACAGGCCGATTAAGCAGGTTTAGGCTGGGAAATTTCACAAAGCGGAGGAAAAATCAGATACAATATTGCGTCATACTGTAATACTAATACTACGAAGATAATATGTGGAGAGAGAAAGAGGTGGTGGTGAATACCAGAGAGGGCATTTGAGTTCTAGACCGAGCTTCTCCCGAGTGAGAAGCCATGGATTCAGCAACTTGTTGGCGGCGTTGTTTTGGGAGTAATAATCCGCCATTTTCGGTGATGATGAATGCATACAATACAATACTAGTACTTCGTTCGTGCAGTGGAAAGAGAGTACTACACTACTCTCTCTCTCTCTCTCTCTCTCTCTCTCTCAGTCCAGTCTAGTCAGAGCAGTTTTCTGGGAACTGTATTCGTACGAGAGGGAGAGGGAGAGGGAGAGGGAGAGAAGATCGAGGAGGAGGCGGAGAGTGAATTTTGCGTGCGCCCTTTGAACTGCTACGCTCTCTTCCCCAGGAAAAAAATCATAGTTAGTGTACCATCTAACTGATAGAAATTTGTGATGTAAAAAAAAAAAATCTCTCTCAAAGAGTGATACATAAATTTGCTCTCAAAACTCACAAATAATATGAAAATGAAGTACAGAGAAGTGAAGTAAAAATTGCTCTGTATGTATGTGAAATTTGCTCTAGTGTAGCTTGATATCTTTCAACAATGACAGAGGTTACCTCCTTTTTATAGACCGAAGATTTTTGTACCTTTGAAGAAATGCCGTTGAGATCGAAATCTTCTAGCATCAAATTGAATCTTTTGATAAAACGAAATATATTCGTTGAGCTGTATATATCACACACTGATTTGCAACGATCAAGCTTCTCCCAAAAAAATGGCGGAAAGTTTTCATTGATTTTGCAACGAACGAGCTTCTCCAAAAAAAAATGGCGGAAGGTTTTCAGAATGTTTTGCTGGATTGAACCGTGTATTGCGGAGGGCAAGTGCAAAGTCTAAAGACAAAAGTTTTTGCCAACAAAGTGAGAAGCTTTTCACAAAAGGAATATTATAGAAATGATATGCTGGTGGAATTTTCAAAGTGAGAAGCATTTCTAAAAGAAAAAGGAATTTTTTTTTTTTAAAAATGATACTTTATGAACATGCTGGTGGAATTTTCAAAGTGAGAAGCATTAAAAAAAAAGGAATTTTTTAAAAATGATACTTTATGAACATGCTAGTGGAATTTTCAAAGAGATGCACGTGGTCTTATGAATTTTGTATAGCAAGCATCATTTGGAAAAATAATTCCATACAACCGGAACATCTAGTTTAAATGTGCCAATGGAATTAAATAGTTAATGGGTCAATCAACATGGGTGTTGTACCAAAGAGTTTGGGGTGAAGGATGTATATGATAAAAGAATCCTATAAACGAATCACATGAGGACTTACTAGCATAATTGTTTTTAAGAAATCAATTTTGTCATAAAATTCAATCAAAATCAATTATTTCTAACACAGAGCAAGGAATGCTTTTGGACCTTTTGGTTGACTAACGAAAGAGATATACTATAAATATTGAAAAATCCTAAATCGCCTAGGTTTAATAATTTGCTAGGTTTTGTTTATTTCAATAAAAAAAAACATATGAACCAATCACAAACAAAAAATAATTAAACAAATGAACTCCAGGATATACGTGGAAAACCCTAAATGGGTAAAAAAAACCATGGGAAGAAATCAAAACCACTATAATCATTGTGCAGTTACAGATATACCTATCCAAACGAAGTAAATCCTTATAACGTTCTAAGTATCACCTGCCGAGTCACACGTACACCGCACCCGGTGATCTTAATCGCCAACGCCTTGAATCCTCAAGCCCTCCGAATACTTTTAGAAATCCACTGGAAGAGTAACTCAACATTGAATAAAATATCGAAGAACATTTCTTGAAGAAGTTTACTTGTGTTGCTCAATGAATCACGAACTCCAAGACCCAATCAAGAGAAAGGAAGTGTAGTGCTGCTCCTTTGTGTTTTCTTTTCCTTGAATATTAGGCTGCCGAATTCATATCTTCGTGATCAATGTCGCAGCCCACATGCCTCTGTATTGATCCGCAGTCATCTTTTTCTTCTAATGGAAAGGACCACCCACATGTGAGTGAGGGTGTGATAGAGTGTGGCACAAAGGGTATGTATGTATCATTGTTCTTTATAATGTGACTGCCAATTGTATTTTCTTGTTGAGGGAAAAGTTCTCTTATAGAAATAAAAACTTTCCAATTATGATTAGGTCCCATATCACTCCCGTGCAAACGGTTCCGAATATTAATGCCCTAGCACTTTGATTAACTACACTCACAAGGTCCCTCGTTACAAGACACATTAAATTCCTTCCACATCCTATAAAGACACTTTACTTAGAAAGTTAAGGAAAAATAATAAAATTACAACTCGATATAAATATGTGCTTTGTCATACGGAATTGCCAAAATAAGAAGATTCCGAAATTTGGTCCTTACAAATATTAAGAAAATAGAAAGCGAATCCATTTGACGTAGGTAGGTTTCAGATCGTCCTCTTTTTCATGTGTTCATCAAAATAGATTAAGATCAAGGTCGAATTCTTTTAAGGGATGGGTATAATGGTTTTGCTCGAGTCAATGATCAAAGGAATTAGTTATTGTCATCATCCACAAAAGAAGAAACGGCGTTGATCTCGTCCAGTACGCAAGAACGATCTTGAACGATCTTTGGCAGCGAGGATATATAGTCCAATCAGAAACTCTTAACCAGTTGCTGATAAAAAAAATAAAAAAATACTCTTAACCAGTCAAACAAGCAGGCCTGGGTGGAAATCAACATGTATATGTCTAAGCCAATTGGCAAGTTATAATCCATTCGTTCAATTCTTTTTACAGCTATTGAAAAACATACTACGAGCCTTGGCTGGCGAGCAAATTCGAGCCGATCATTTGTGTCACAAGACCTAATTTCTAAGATTGATCAGGACCTCGTGACCGGCCTCCAAGATCGATCGGGACCTCGTGACCGGCCGATGAGTCCTATCGCTCATCCAGGCTTATTTCTTTAAAAAAAAAAACTTTAAAGATAATTACTCAAAAAACATCACCAAACCACTTTTGAACTTTTTATTACAAAACTGAAGTATCTTTACAAAACTAAGTTTCTTTTTATAGCGGAAGCAAAGCTAACATTTTTACAAATGAGTCTTAAAAAAAACATTCTTACAAAAAACTGTCTTTCAAGTATTTACACAAAAACACCATCTGTGTCCTTGGGCAGCAGTAGCTCCACTTCTACTCTTCATTATCTGCAGGAAAAAATATTAATTTTCATAAGCCGAATGCTCGTCTGAGATACATACTAGAGTTATGTTTTTACAATGGAGAGAAACTTGAAACATAATAACTTGCATAATCTTAAGAACATAATCATATGATGTATCATCCAACAGTTTAATCTTTCTGTAGGGGAGTCTGTGTGAAATGATCAATTCACTCTGTCCGTCCTTGTAACTCCTACTGTGTTATGATATCTTTAAATCCGTCCCACAAACTCATGACAACTGACTCGATACATCACTAGGCCATTACCTTTGTGTGGCAGCTATATTTTCTAACTTTAATCTTTAACGTCAACTTGCTTGAAGTTATTATGATATTTTAATAAAAGCTTTCTTGTATCTTTTCCATGGTATCTTTCTGAAAGAAAAAATTGTAATCTTTTCTAAACATATACTTAAGCTAACTTTATACTGAAAATTTATATAAATAAAATATAAGTATCTCACCTTTGTCCTTTCGAAAGCTTAACAGAGACTTCACTCGTACCCATGCTAAACCTTTGACAAAGTAACGATGACTTGGTGATAGCGAAATGTTGAATCACAGCTTGACTGGAACACTCTCTTTTTCTTCACTTTACTGTTATACTAAGTCTATGCTAATATAGTGCTAACTGCTAACCAATTATTCTTCTTCTTTCCTTCTTTCTTTCTTTTCATTTCCGTAACTGATATGTAGTAATGTCCTATTTATAGGCTTTCTAAATTTACCTAAATTTGACAATTCATTTGCTTAGGTGTCTTCAAAGCATAAGGTGTCATTGCCTAAAGTATGAAGTTGGCAAGGCTATTAGGCTGACAAAGTTTAGCTATAATAATGGCCGAGGGGTGCACAACACGATGCATAGTATCCAAGTGCACAACACCCATCCCGTTTCCAATAATGACATGTGGCAACCTACAAATATGAGATAGCCAATCTACTACCCTGATATGCCGTTCCATTTATTTCTAGAAATTGGTAGAAAATGTTGTTCACAAGTTCACAACATGTCTAATTGTTTTGGCATGTGTACGGCTAAAAATGTTCTGATCTCTTTCTTTCTTGGATAACAAGGCTAAAAATACTTTATGTAAACATGCCGGTCTAAACCTTATCTTTACATATTGGTAATACATTTTATCAAGTTGTGAATGACTTTAGGGTTCAGGGTGTTACAATTTGGAAGCTCGGGCTCGACTCGTTAAGCAATATAAAAACCTTCTTGAAATGTGATTTTTACATTCTGCATAATTCAAATAATTTTGGATAATGTATTTCGGTCAAATTCGGTTCTTAAGGGGTGTTTTGGCTAACTAATCAGCATTTATTTTTTAATTTGTCTTGTGGCTTGTTTCTAGTTTTTTGTTCTAAAAGCTGCTTAGACAATCCGGTCCATGCTCACCCCTAGTATACACTAACACTCACCAAAAAAATTAGGCTCCCAATTTTTTATGTTATAATGTTTCCGTTGCTCAATAAAATTTTGGACGCAAGTTTAAAGTAAAAAAAAATAATTTCAAGTCATGCGGACTAAAAATATGTTTTGGGACAAAAGTAGTTGAATTGGGATTGAGAAATAGTAAAATTGAGGTAGAGGGAAAACTAGTTAAAATTTGGAACTCTTTTAATTTATTTTAGAACCCACCACTATTGGCATCTAAAATTAGTTACCCACTTTTTAATGATAAAAGTGGACAAATAGCTATAGCCATTTTACGACCCCGTTAGATATGGTGTAAGAGCAAGCCCAACAAACTCCCTAAATTGGCTCACATCTCTATTTTAGGGAGCCAAACCCCAATATTAGGCTCCAACAAACTCCCTAAACCCCTCCCTAAAATACAAAAATGAATAGTGCCTCCCTAAAAACCCCCCCATTTAGGGAGGCACTATTCACTCCCTAC
>JAXBDA010008248.1:0-15318 GCA_036023075.1 Gaultheria prostrata | reverse complement strand
TCGCATCGGGAAAACTCTTTCCCGACATATCAACGGCGACGGCATGCCGACGCAAAATTTTTTGTCGGCGAAAACCTTTGCCGACACAAATGTACTTTTGCCGATGTATTTCGTTGTGTCGCTGAATCTGCATTTTCTTGTAGTGGTGGGGATTGAGTAAAAAGTGGTGTGGTTTATAAAACCCCCAAAATAACGATTTTCCCTCTCAAAATGGTGACCTGCTACCGGATTGACCAATGGCCTTATTTTGTGGTAAGTCTTCCCTTATTGTGTGGTAAGTGTTGCCTAATTGAGTAGTAATTTTGTGCCTATATGATAGTATGTATTTCCTTTGTTCGTAGTAAGTAATTTTGGAGGGAAACCCGCAAAACCACCTCATTTTTTGGTAAAACCACTTGCTTTTTTTGGATCCTACGGCTGAGATTCGTTTATTTTACATCCAATGGTCCAAAAAAAGTGGGGCACCGGTGCCCCAATACCATTTTGGGGCACCAAAGAAAAGTTCGTATTTGAGAGCATCTTCAACTCAATGAATGTGACACATTACATTAAAAGAAAATTTGTAATTAATGTCATCTTTTTTTTAATTTTTAGTATAATTTTTGAGAGAATTTTGGAGGGGTTTATTGTACTTTTTGTATTTCTTTTTGTTTTTTTTTTTTTTTTGTACTTCAACCCATCTCGATCCCTCTTAAATGAGATTTAGTTCTCTATATTTGAAGGATCAAAATAGATTTGGAGGACTAAAACTCTAGAAAAGATAGTGGGTCACTCTAAAAATTTTCCAAAAAGTATAAAAAAAAATGAAGAAAATAATATATAAATTACAAAATCTCTCTTTAATGTGTCACATCAATCTTTTCCATTTTAGAGAAATAGAGATGGGTTGAAGATGCACTAAGAGCGGGGATAAGTACGAGATAGATACAGTACATATGGACCTGGTTTAACTGTTTTGACTGGTCAACAGGTGATGGGCCTCAATTTATTTTATGGCCGATTACAATTAAGGGGGTGAGCACGGGTCGGGTAGGGTCAGGTTTGAACCTTATCCGACACCCGACCCTACCACGTCAGGTGGAGAAAAACCTCACCCAAAATCGAACCGAATACTCTCTAAACTGAACAACTCGGGTACGTCGGGTTTTGGTCTGGTTTCGGCTTTGCTCCATTCGAACTGGAGAAAAAAAAAAAAAAACAAAGGCGCGAGAGAGAACAGACTTCAAGAAGAACATCTTCAATGGATGGTTTCTTCAACCCAACTCGATTCTCTAATTACCAACAACAAACAAAATTTTCATTTACAGATTTCAAGTTGCAACCAAGTATACATACTGATTTCAACACAGATCTTGCAAAAAAATTAAGATTTAAGAATCAACTTACACCGACTGACTTCACGTCATGCACAATAGACAGAGAGAGAGAGAGCGGTGGTAATTTTCTCCACTATGTAGGAAATAGAGATGGTTGGGAATTGGGGACACATCCTTCAAAAAGGTGAAAATGACAGAAGAGTCTCTCGGACAAAGTGTTTATTTGTCGAGGAAAACAAAATTTTGAAATGGAGTAATAAAGAATTGAGGCAGAACAACAGTCATCTCTAGTCCCTATGGGCAAAGTAATGGCAGTACACAGGTGTTTCCACTTCCCAGTCATATACAAAACGTTTCTTGTGCATATATATCGATCTGGTCAGGTTTCACGGGTTTGAAGAGTAGCGACCTGTGAACCGAACCGAAACCCGAAAAATACCAGTCTTTTAACCCATATCCGACCATATGAATGTTCAAAAACCGCCTGATTGCCGCCAGGTCGAGCTAGGTTGGGTGGTTTGATTTGGTCAGACAGGTTTATGCTCACCCCTAATTAGGGGGTTTGTAAAAATGAATTGTTTGGATTTGTCACTTTTGAACTCGGATCTAATCTTCATGTTGATAAATTTTTTTTCTTTAAACTGGATACTAAACTTTTTTACTTTATGAGAAAATATAGTACTCGAAACTGTTATATTTAATTAAATGGTGATTCTATTGGCAATCCACTGATTGCTACATGCAACCCGGTAAAAATAAATACCAACTCCCCTCATACATAAAGACAATCTAGTCCCTTAAATTACTCAATCTTCTTCTTCTTCCCCCTCTTCTTCATAATCGTCTTCTTCTTCCTCCCTTTAGGTTTTTAATCCCTCCTTCTCCTCAAGACCTATCAAAACCAAATACGTTCCTCCTCCTTTCTCATCTCTCTCAATGGAAAACCCAGATTAATTAATGGAAGGATCTTCTCCCTCATTACTTTTTGAAGAAATTTTTTTGAGAGTAGTGGAAGAATTTCAAACTCCACCAATAGAGAAGATCGAAGTGATGCAAGAAAGCACGAAGTGGAGAGTGAAGATTTTCGACCAAAAAAACAAGCCAAAAGGTAACCAATCAATTTGTAGGAAAAGTCTGCGTTTGCAATGTCCGAAACGGTAGCACAGTCCTGAAATACGTCCAATATTTTGGTAGTTAACTGTTGAAATTGTAAGGTTATTTCAACAATTTAAAACCGAATTTTAACTAAAATTTTGGTATATAATACCCAAACCATGTTTCAACTTTTAATTTCCGAAAATGGGTTCATTTTTCGAGAGTTATTTACCGATTATGGCTAACAAATGCGGGATTCAATTCTTGTTTTGAACATAGACATATATATACATATATTTATAAACATTTCCAGGTATACACACACATATATATATATATATATATATATAGATAGATATATATGCGTAGTTTGATATACTGAATATAGAGAGGATAGGAGGAGAGTATTTGATATACTGAAACATTTCCAGGTATCTTGAACAACATGTCACATTGAGGCACGTTGTAACAACGCTTTCCTATAGACAATATTTGCCCCCACCATAAGGGGTGCACCGGGTTAACAACAAAGTCGCCTTCAAGATACAATGAAACCAAACTCGAGGTTCTTCCTGATTGTGTTTGCACAAACAAAGACAGACAAAATATTCACTAAAAGGAGAATAAGAGAACCAAGAACTCATAAATTGTTTCTAGAATAACAGAATATCAGTATGCATAAAATTCTAGGAATAGAGTGTAGAGTGAGAGCAATTCTCTAAGTACTCCCTCCGTCCCAAAAAGTTTGGCCTACTTTCCTTTTTTGGCCGTCCCGAAATATATGACCAATTTAAATCTTCAACAAAAGAAAGTCGGTAAATTCCATTTTTGCCCTTGAGATGCTTTTAACAATCAAAATAATAAGACCAAAAGAAGAATAATTAAAAAATTTAAAATTTAAAGTGCGTTTTAAAATTTTGAAAAAGCTCTCTGATTACACTAACGACAAGATTTTTCACTTTCCGGAAAAAAATTTAAATTCGAAACTTGATTAACTCCTATTTTATTAGAGTCAACTAATGAAGGACAAATTTGAAAAGTTACAAGTTTTGAATAATATCGTGTATTGTACATAAAATCTTGAAATTTATAAGTAGGCCAAACTTTTTGGGACGGAGGGAGTAATTTTTTGGTGTATCGAATGACTTTACGAAGAGCCTATTTATAAATTTTTATGTGAAAGATTATGGCTTTAGAAGACACACATTAGAACGATCGTGTCTTATCAATGACACTAATTAGGAAGGGCAATGCCTCTTGGAGGCACCCTATGTTTCACATCCCTTCCTAATAATCACATTTATTCCTAATAAACACATCACAATCTAATGGGTGTGATAACCATTCAGTAAAGTCACAACTTATGGGAAAAGATGTTGCAACTTTTCACATGAACCTCTCTCAACATCTTTTCAAAAAATCCCGAACCCAAAAATCATTTATTATTTTGAAAATCTCCAACAGAAGACGTTAGGGAGGAGGAAGAAGAAGTTCCAGTACCCAGTAGAAGAAGAAGCAGGGGGAAATTTTAATTTTAGGGTGGGTTGTATGTAGGGTTTGTAGGTTTGCGTGGTGTGGGTTGTATGTAGTAAATATAGGGATAATATTGTTATTCTGTATAAGGGTATTTTGTTTTTAATGTGGTCAAAAATTGGTGGGATGTATTTAGCAATTAAGGGGTTGCCAATAGAATCCGCCTAAATCCTCTGTATCCCATCTAACACGCCTTTTAACTGGAGTTTCCATGATTGACCACTTAAAAAAAAAAAAACCAACTCTTCACTAGCAACTCAAACTTTCTCAACAACCTCTTTAAGCAGACTTGTGTCTTCATCAATTCCTTCAAAGTCTATAATTGGAATAATGCTGAACTTGGATTTGTTTGAATAGACCATTTCACGACACTTGTTTGAATTATTGACAAATAATTCGGGAATTCTCACTGTTCCGGCGTTAACGAGACCTTTAATGCCTGCTTTTGAATCATCAAAGACGTTTAAATCACTTTTCCAAGCATATACCGGCATATTATCCAACACTCAAATGTCCTCTATACTTATTATTCAATCAAAGATTGTCATTTATCTTTGAACCCAATTTTTATCAAATTTTACTGCAATACACACATTGATGCATTCACAGTTACGTATATCAGATGAGAAACATAATTATGGGTGCCAAACAGCTTAAATCTCTCTTCCGATATCAAAAAGAGGCACTTGCACTCGTAGTTTGGGATATCAATTGACGGATTTCACATGCGAGATATGTTGCCAAATTATACTGATACACCAATTATTACCAACTTGAGAATGCGAGGAAAGTGACTCTTCATATAATCATATGCAATATCGCCATGATCAAGAATCACCGCTCATTCATATAATTGGACGGCCGAGATGCACGACAGGGACCGCTGTACCGCCACGTGGTACCCGCTCGGTACTGAAAATTCTCTCCTTCCTCAGACCCAAGTAGCAGGAGCCTCGTGCAAGAATTCAACATGGTTGATGGCCTACACCATACTCAGAGGACGTGCAATAATTACCATTGAAAAGTGGGACTCATGAATCAAGAAACCCACTCTAAAGTGACTCGGGTTCTGGATTAATGACGCAAGTCATGTTGCTGTGTAAACCAAGAATCTATAATTGGCTACTTACCCGACTTGAAATGGCATAGTACAGAGGTTCCATCAAGCCCTTGCTTATAGTACTGCGTGAGGTATTCTTTAACCGTGATCTCCCTGTACACCGGGGGTTTCTCTTCTGATAGTAGTTCTTTGATTGGACCATACACTCTCGTTGTAACCCCTTCACGAAAATGGGTCCTGAAAAAACTCGCCACTGAAACTCTTGGGCCAACATTTTTCACTAGCACTCTGTGGTTGACGCTTTTGAACTTGTCGTTCGTGATGAGCTGCATAAAATTAGATGCAGAGAAGCTGATAAATCTGTCCTCTATGTTCAATACCTCAATCATGAAGATACCCGCAGCAATAATAGAGGCATTGGAAACTTTTGACGAAAAGAACTTGATGGCACTACAGGAAAGTGCGAATTTCCCGGCGTTTGAAAAATGCCAGTAAAAGCCCAAAAAACGCTGCCTATTACGTCACTGACGCCTTTCAACTGACACCGAGCACGTGGCCGTACGTGTACCTTATCGGCGCTTCCCATGGGGACCGGCGTGAGATAATCCCTTTATGATACATGCAGGGGCAGAGCCACAGGGTGCCTACTACGGTAAACTGTGGTTTTGCCTTTATAAATAAAGTTGAAAATCGCACCCGTACAAAAGTTGATATATAGTCCCTAAACTGATACAACATCTGGTTTCCTCTCTTTTCCCAGTGTAATCTCAAGGGTTTGTACCTTTTTGGTTTTTTACAAGTATCGGTAATGATACATTATATGTTTTTCTAGCTGTTGGCTCAGCCACTGGACAAAAAGGCTTATGTGGTAAAAGTAGTCCAGCTTCAACTAGATTCGTTACACTTGAAAGTATGGGAATGCTCATTAAAGGCAACAGGGAATCTTGCACCACTTGAACATGAGGCATAGACACTAGAAGAATACCAATGAAATCTGCCTAATGAAATATCTCAAGTTTGAATACAGACTTCATTTCGAATCTTCTAATTTTCCTGACCATACCCTCTCCTGAATCTTCTAATGATACTTAACTTTGTTAATATTGTGAAATCACTTCCTAGACGTGTGAATTTGAGTTGCATATAAGGTACAAATTACTCTCAACCTAAGTTGTAACTTTTGAGCCACATGCTAGGCCAGTATTAACATGTCACCTTTCGCAGATCGTTGCAAATATCATGTTATAGTAGGGGAGAAGATTCCCAAATAGAAAACAAAAAAACTATCACAGTAAAAAAAGAGTCCCAAATAGAAGACAACTAAATCATCACAGTTATATGGACTTGCCTGTAGTAGATCAGCAATGTTTACTACTAGAGCTCCAGGCAAAGGAGGCACATCAACCCATTGATTCTCATGGAGGATTTGGAGGCCACCCATTTGGTCTTGTAGAAGTATGGTAAAGAAGCCACTGTCTGCATGGTTGCCGGTACCCAAAGTCAATTCGGGTTCAGGGCATGCCGGGAAGTAATGGCCCATAACAAAGAGTCCCTCCCCACAATCCATATCTTTTAGGTGATTTGGGTTAAGGCCCAAAGCTTCTGAGAGTAATTCGAAGAGCGTAAGTCCTAATTTCATCACGTGCTTTGAGTACTCTATCAGTATATCTCTGCAAGTTTCCACTTCCAGTCATATGTATGTAGAACATTTAGTAGTTCAATTCAAATAGATGAGCCTTTGAGGTTCTCTGAAATGCATTAGCAGCAACAGGTTTTGTCATGACAAGGGGGAAAGTACAAAGATACAAATCATAGCCAACTTCTCTTATACATGTCTAAGTTTGTTTTGGTGAAGTACAGTTTCTTTGCCGGTTTATATAATATGTCCTTCACTTAAATTTGTTCCGTTTTGGGGAAAAAGGAAATCTTATTTCATCAAAGATAAGTAACAGTAGCCTTGCTCTTTCTTAAGCATATAATATACGCAAGATCCAGGCATTGTAAGTTTTCAACTTGGCATGATCCTTTCTCATGGTTTCACAAATGAAATATCGAACGCACTCAAAAAATATCAAGATCCACAGCTACAGCTTGGAAAATCTCGTGCTACTTGCATGAATATGATTTTTCTTCATTTACTTTTAATTTTCTCGCCAAGGCATGTAGAGATTAACATTGTCAAAAGACTGCCGGGTTACTAGTCCTTGTATAACGAAAAGAATGAGATCCACCAACAAGATTCTTTCTGGTTATAGTTTTTATGGCTTATGGTATTCTCCATGTCCAAAGTTGCAGTAATAGCACATCCTGAATATAGCAATAAATTCCTTTTGCATGTAGGAATAACTAGAAGTAAAGAAATTAGTTGTGTTTGGATCAAGAAAGATTAGGGCCGGTCCTAACTTTTTGGGTCTAAGGTGAAAATCAACGATAAGGCTTTATATGAAACTTTCATGAACATCTCCTAAAACAGAAGCAAGTACATTTCTCAACAAGAAAAAATCCCAAACAATAACTGAATACAAGATTACAAAAGCCTCACTTAAATGTTGCAAATCTTGTTAATTTAATCTCTTCAAGTTTCAAAGCATTTTCTAGCTCGGCAAATTATCTTGAAACATTCATCAATTGAAGAATTAAGTTGTACACATCAAACAAGATGTAACTATTTTTTAAAGAAAATTGTAAAGGCTGCCAAAATAGATGGTGCCCCTAAAATTTCCATACTTTTTGGGGCCTTAAACCACTGTGTCTTGGACTTCTAGACGAGGGCAGGCACTGAAAGATATCAAAAGGAAAGTTACCAACAACTACAAAAGAAAAACAAAAAATATTTCAAAATATATGGAATATTTAACTTGTGCACCATACCTGCATACGGCAGGCAGTTCTTGAGGATCAGGAGGCTGAGGAGCCATAATACAAGATATGGTGTCCCTCCAGTTAGCAGCCCGCGCTTGATACAGATCAAAGTTGCTATTGTAAATAAACTTTCTCGTTGTATCACGCGAATAGAATCCCTTCTTCACCTCAGTATCTTGCTCATGAAACCTCCGGACCCCGTTGATCATATCATCGATAACCCATGTGGGAATTCCATGATTAACTACCTGAAAAAATCCCCACTTTTCACAGGCATCTCTAAGTTTTTCGATGACTTCGCCACGTTGAGGTGCGCCTCCGTCTACTGGTTCGAAATCTATGATTGGAACACTAAACTGGGAGGCAGCAGAGCTTGTGGTTGATACGTCATCAAGCTGATTTTTTTCATGGATGAATATGCGCGGGATTTTCGACACCCCAGCATCTACGAGACCCTTTACGCCGATTTTTGAATCATCAAAAGCCTTCAATTCGCTTTTCCGATCATATCCAGGCTTGATTTGTGCCTGTACTTCTACCCCGTTGCTTGTGACCACCATTTTCTTGGCCACAGGATGAAACTAGCTCAATACCAATCAGATGATGTAACAAACTTGATTTCCCACTTTGAGATGTCAAGAACTTATTAGTGATCCCACCTTATCAAAGTATGGCTAAATTTTTGTGGCAGGGAATATTTTCGCACAGATGGTCCATTTTCGCACTAATTCAAGACAGTGGTACCTGTGGAGGCTATGGTACGAAATAATTGGAAATAATTAACAGGACAGCAAAATATAGCTTCATACATGAACTTTTTTTATTCACTTCTTGATGGAGTTATTTTCTGAATTTGTTTTCTCTAGTTCCTATTGACAGTGGTGCGAGTTCGTTATTTCCAAAACAAACAAGAATCATGTCATACCTTGAGAACATCTACATTTAGGTGCAGAAGTAAAGAGCTCAGAACAAGCTTTGACATGAAAGAACTGTTCGCGACATCCGTGCCCCAATCAAAAGTTTCATGCTAATAGAGAATTACTGATCAATTGTAACCCAACAACAAACTTGTAGACTGATCGCACAATCAGCAATACAGATATGGGTATGAATAAATTTCAGGGAAAATTTCAAAAAATCGTCCAAACTTTGACCTCAAAGTCTCAAACACTCCTGAACTTCAACAAATTTCAATTGAATTCCCAAACTATTACTCCGTTACACAATTTACCTCCCACCATCCAAATCCGTCAACTAGCTGATAGAAATTGCTGACTTGGCCTATTTGTTCCGTTAAATTGCTGTTAAGATGGTGACATGGTTCATGTTAGGGCCGACCACCTTAACTTAATGAAAAAAAAAAAGACAAAAAAACAAAAAAATACAAAAATCCCCTATGTTCTTCCTCCTCTCTCTCCCTCTAGCCAGCCAGCCAACCCTAGGAATCTCTCATCCTCCTCCAATCCACTCCCCCAAATACTGGACTAAAGATATAAATCGTCATCAACAAATCAAACCCCATTCATTCACCTGGGTCCATCTCTCCACAATCCACATTCTCCGATTACTACTTCAATGTATGAACATGAACATGCTCACATTTCTGCACTGAAAAATGGGTTTGGAGCAAGTTGCCCCGTGGGCACTGAATGATCTCCCGTTACTCGTAAACAAAAGAGAAGGCAAAAAAAAAGCTGCTGGAGTGTGATGACGATGGGAGTTCTAAAAATGATGAAACGGAGAGAAATATACACGCAAACACACAACTCTTTAATTTATTAACTGAAAAGAAATACCAAGCATCACAAACTCGTCACACGATTAATTTCACAAAAAATGAGACCAACCTTTGAATGACTTTACCGGCAGTTTGTAAATAATTAGATCAGGACATACAAAGGGGTGAAAGAAGCAGATTTTTCGATCCACAGACCCCCCACGATCCAATACACCACAATCCTTTCTGGTTCTCAGAATCCCCCACCGATCTCAACCGTTCTCCTGGTCGAACTTGAACGTGAGGCTACCGTCGGTTAGTCAGTCGGAATCGTTTTAATATGGTAGGAGAAATTTCGCAGAGATGAGAGAAGATTGAGGAGGAGTAAAGTAGGGGAGAGAGGAGATGACAGAGTAATAAATTCACTCCCTCTGTACCAAATTGCTGATGTCCCACAAAATAGGAGTCTCGTTTCTATGAACATACTCACTTTCCAGTTTACTCTTAGAAATTATTTTTCCATTCTAAATTGGTTTGTCTGTTATTTTTTTTATTTTATAACAAATTTTATGATTTTGAAAACTTTGTATAATAAACTTAATTAATATCTATCAAATAAGATCTATATTTCATACGTTTTGAGTTTCATATAAAAAATTAGCCCCACAAAATTGGTCATATTAATATCGACTTCATTTAGGAGCAAAATAGAAAAAACAATCAAAGTTTTTACATCCCTTAATAAGTTGAATTTCCCAAAAGAATCTAGCAAATTGGGACCGAGGGAGAGAGAGACCTAAAGTTGGTAATCTCCACACCCAATGAATGATGGCCACATAGGATAAACAAAAATAGAGAGTCAACCTCCCAAAAAATCCCCACTTTTCACAGGCATCTCTAAGTTTGTCGATGATTTCGACGCGTTAAGCTGCGCCTCCGTCTACAGCTTCGAAATCTATGATTGGAACACTAAACCGGGAGGCAGCAGAGCTTGTGGTTGATACATCATTAAGCTGATTTTTTTCATGGATGAATATGCGCGGGATTTTCAACACCCCAGCATCTACAAGACCCTTTACGCCAATTTTTGAATCATCAAAAGCCTTCAATTCGCTTTTCCGATCATATCCAGGCTTGATTTGTGCCTGTACTTCTTCCCCATTGCTTGTGACCACCATTTTCTTGGCCACAGGATGAAACTAGCTCAATACCAATCAGATGATGTAACAAACTTGATTTCCCACTTTGGAGATGTCAAGCACTTATTTGAGGTCCCACCTTATCAAACTATGGCTAAATTTTTGTGGCTGGGAATATTTTTGCACAGATGGTCCATTTTCGCACTAATTCAAGAAAGTGGTACTGGTACGAAATAATTGGAAAAATTCTACAGAACAGCAAAATATAGCTTCATGCATGAACTTTTTTTTATTCACTTCTTGATGGAGCGGTTTTGTGAAATGGTATCCCCTAGTTCCTATTGACAGTGGTGTGACTTGGTTATTTCCAAAACAAACAAGAATCATGTCAAGCCTTGGCAACAACTACATTTACACGAGAAGTAAAGAGCTCATAACAAGCTTTGACATGAAAGAACTCTTTGCGACATCCGTGCCCCGATCAAAAGTTTAATGCTAAGAGAGAATGACTGATCAATTGTAACCCAATTACAAACGTGTAGACTGATCGCACAATCAGAAATACAGAAATAGCAGTAGTACCCATGTAATCCCGTTAGAAATAAATGAACGGACAGAATTTCAAATTAACATGCTGATAGGAACTGCTATTGCAAAAGTCCATAACCATTGACTTGGAACTGCCCGTGGCGTGGTCGGTTCCTGTATCCGAATCTGAAATTACGACTTGAAATGTGTCAGTGTATGGCTCCCATCAAGCCCTTTCTCATATCGGTGCGTGACGTACTCTTTCACTGTAATCTCCTTATAGATTGGGGGATTTTCTGCTGATACCAACTCTTTCATTGGCCCATACAATCTTGATTCAGCTTCTTTCTGGAAATGAGTTCTGAAAAAACAACCCAAAGAAACTCTTGGTCCTTCTTTGTTTGCAAGTACCCGATGATAGACACTCTTAAACTTGTCATTGGTGATGAGCTGCGAAAGCACAAGAAATAGATCATCTGCTATTAAACATGGGTATGAATAAATTTGTCAATAATTTACCATAGACAAGATTGATAATGGACATTAACTTGAAGGATTTGCGTCAACAGTTTTGCAACATCGTGCAAGAAAAAGAGTATTTGCCAGTTTTCTCATCTTATGGCCGGCTCACTGCATTGAGCTTATTTAGTGGAGTTCTTTGGTGGGCTAGTGAACCTCAATGCCAAAGGCGTTCTTGTTGTTTGATATGACAAATCAGGAATCTATAAAGCATTAACTTTTTTAGAGAGAACAAAAAAAATTAAGTGGTTCTTCTCGAAAGCCTACATCGAGTGAAGATTAGTAGTGATCAGGTCGGAACAATTGTCGAGCATGAATCAGTGTTGTGTATCGCTAGCGAGTTATGATCAGCTTTGAGACATCAGTGATACTCGAAGAACATTATTCATTTACCATCGCAGACATCAACTGTTTTCTCCTCTGTTCCTCGGCTATTTGAAACGAATGAAAATAAAATCGGTGCCATGCTGAGGGAACTAATGGAAAATTTATAAATTGATAGAGAATTGCCTGTAGAAGATCAGCAATGTTAACTATCAGTGATCCAGGCAAGTGGGGGACGTCGATCCAATCATTTTTGTGAAGAACTTGTAGACCACCAATTTGATCTTGTAAGAGAACAGTAAGGAAACCACTATCAGTATGACAGTTGAAGCCACAAGTCAATTCTGGTTCGGGGCAAGGCGGGTAGTAATGCCCAAGGAGGAAAATCCCCTCATCACAATGCATCTCTTTCAAGTGATTTGGTTGTAGTCCCAATGCCTCTGAGAGCACTTCGAATAGAGTGAGCCCCAATTTTCTCAAGTGATCAGTATAGTTAACCAGTATATCTCTGCAAGTAATGGACAATCAATTTCCAGTTAAAGGAGCTTCAAATCCATAAAGGAAGTAAATGAGATTCTTCACATAATTTTTCGACATTTTGTTTAGCCTGTGTTTGGAAAACTCTACTTGTGTCCTGCTCAAGTTTTTAACTTCCGCACAGCTACCCTCAAGCCCAGATAAAGAAGGAAGTGCATCAGATATCTGAAAGTTAGCATGTAAAAGACCCCAAAGACACCATAAGATCCTTATGACGCATAAAAGAAAACGGATTCATATAGCCCACCCCAATTGGTTGAGACTTAAAGGCTTTGTTTGGTTGGACTGTGTTTGGAACTTGCGGAAAGAAAAGGGAAATGATATGAAGATAATATTTTTCCTTCCTCCGCTAGTAGCCTTGAACGTGTACAAGTACATAGAGAGTAATTGGGTATTCTTTTCCTTTTCTTTACCCAAGAAACCCAAAAAATCTTGGATGAAGAACATATTATGGAATGCTAACATTCCTTTTCTTACCCAAGAAACCCAAAAAATCTTGGATAAAGAACATATTAGTAGAATGTTAGCTGAACATGATAGCTGAATATGATACACTTCGTTTTCTCAAGAAAACAAGATAACTTCCATAAATGCTTCAAGCTGCGCCTAGTTGATTTAGATTTCTTGGTTTACTAAAATTATTTGGCAAGAACATCAGTTAAAATTGTGCTGATTAATGCTATTGACACTCTATCCTCCAAGTCTTAGATATTTCAAGGATTCAATTTTCAAGTTTGTAAAGATGGCATCTTAAATTTGAAAAAGTTTACTTTGTGTGGTCCAGATTCACTCGAACGTATAGGGCCTCACAGAGCATATATCATTAGTTGGTATACTCAAAAATAAAAATATACACAAAAAGAAGCTCACAATGGCATTTGGATAAATACTTAAAGTTAACAATATTTTTTTACAAATATTCAACTTTTGGCATTTGGATACTCAAAACTACCAATACTCAACTTGGATACTCAAAACTACCAACTTTTTCCCGAACAAAAGAAAAAAGATCGAAAAGCAATAATCGTAGAAAAACACACCTGCAAATCATGGGCAATTCTTCGGGGTCAGGAGGATTAGGAGCCATAATGCAGTAAACACTATCCCTCCAGTTAATTTTTGGTACTTGGTACAGATCAAAATTGCTATTGAACACAAAGCTTTTGGTGTTATCACGCGAATAGAATTGTTTCTTCACCTCGGTGTCTTGCTCATGAAACCTCCTTATCCCATCTAAAGCGTCCTCCATTACACTAACTGGAATTCCATGGTTGACCACTTGGAAAAAGCCCGACCCTTCACTAGCAACTCGAACTTTCTCAACAACCTTTTTTCGCAGGCTTGCATCTTCATCAATTCCATTAAAGTCTATGACTGGAATACTAATACCCTTGGATTTGTCTGAACAGGTCCTTTCATGACGCTTATTTCGATTACTAACAAATATTTCAGGGATCCTTACCACCCCAGCATCAACGATTCCCTTTACGCCTGCTTTTGTATCATCAAAGGCTTCTAAGTCACTTTTACAACCATATGCGGGTTTGATTACTTCCTGAATTTCACCGGTGCTTGTTGCCACCATGTTCGATCTTATCCTGGTGTATTAGGACAAAACTGGTTTATGTGATATGATAGAATACAGCAAAAAGGTTGAACTCTGGAAGTGTATGCACCAAAATAGGTGGTCCCTAACTCTTCATCAGCAATTTGTATCCATCTGCCTACAACATAGCTACTTTTGTACAGATCATACCACTGTTTTTGTACCTTCTTCTAAGAAATGGAATAAATAATTTAATTTGATTCTAATTTATTGCCGATGAAACTTGAAATCACAAAGGGATTCGAAATAAAATTTTGTACACAATGCTCTAATCTATGTCTTTAGCTTCTATAAAAAAGAAACATTGACTGTGTTTGGATAGGTTTTGAAAAGAAATTTTTGAGAAGAATTTTGGAGATAATGTTTGGTTGAATTTTTAAAAAATGAGAATAATTAGTTAATGATTGGAGAGAGAAATGAGAATAATGAAATATTGAGTGGAGAGAGAAATGAGTAATGATTAAAAAGAAAGGAGAATCTTTTTGAAATTTTGTTTTGAAAATGGATAGAAAAGGGAAGTGAACAAGGCAAATTAATTCATTTTTATTTCTTGTTTGGTAAAGAATTGTAGATGTTAAGTTTAGCCATCTGGATTGATATATTATTGTCTGAGCAACTCAAACATCATTGAAAATTCCTCAGTAGTAGCCATTCACTCAGTTTTCCCGTATCATATGTCAACTAATCTTCAATGAAATATGTTCTTTGCCTTGAGGAAGTGATCACTTCGTCGCATTCTCACAAACGAGGCTTCAAAAATATAAGGAAGTGATTCGTCAAATTCATTATCGCCACCATGATTAAGATGATAGTCAAGACGAACCTAAAAAACCCAACAGTGCGACCAGTCAAAAAATTCCATCATTCTTAGTCTACCATAGTAAGGTTCTCCCAATGTGACTCGGTGATCACTACTTCGAGTCATGAAAAAAGCCTCTCAGCTTATGGTGGTAAGATTGCATATTTTGTATATCCAACCCTTCCTCAGACCTAGAGGTGTCAAACGGGCCGGGCCGGCACGGGCACGACACGTCGGGAGGCGGCACGGCACGCCAGAGGCACGGTAAAATCTTGGCACGACA
>JAXBDA010008247.1:0-15319 GCA_036023075.1 Gaultheria prostrata | reverse complement strand
GAGAGAGAGAGAGAGAGAGAGAGAGAAATAATCAAGAAAAGAAAACAAACAAGAACACAAGACAAAGATTTTACGTTAAGTACATCCACAACTCACACCAGGTACTACTTCTGTGCATCGAAGAAGAGAAATATTACGAGTTACATCGGCTACTATGTACAACAAGTATTTATAATTTAAGGTTACATCACCAATTACCATAATGACCTTGTTTAGCTTCACAAGTCGAACCTAAAACCCTCAGCACAAGGCAACCTATACCGAATCAGACTTCACAAGCCCAAGAGAAATACTTTGCGGTCAAATTTTCTAGGGGCAACTTTTCCGTAGGGACACAAGTGGAGACCTTTAGATCCGCAATAGACATGAAACCACCAGTCGAAATCTGGATTGTTGGTTTCATGCTTCCTTTCAAACAAATTTTACCCACAGAATCATGGAACAGAGGGAAGGGATAGAAGTAGCCACCATGAATATACCAACCAAACAAAATTAATCTACCGAGAAATAATCCTTCTCCAAGAAATCCCAACACATCAAAAGGAAGAATCTTAGTAAAAATGAGCTCAAAGCCTGTGTACTCGTTTATCGGTGTTCTGGTGCATTTTCAGCCCTTGGATCACTTAGAAGACTACCACGTGATCCAATGGCCGAGTATATACAGGAATGGAACAGGCAAAATTGGCTACAAAGAATTCGAACAGGAGCAAAAGGCAAGAACTATTGATGCCTTACCATTTCCTAACAAATAGGAGTACTACCTGATATATACCGCAAGTGAAGAAAAGTAGCAGAGACAGCAATTTCATAGATATATCCCATGTTACAGTAAACATCCAGTGTGTGTCGATAAATGAACAATATAAGGGCGAATTTTTCCATGCCACAAAAATCTTCGAAAAGGTCTTCGAGAGAATATGTAAAAAATGTACAAGCATAAAGGACACAAAAATGAAATTAACCAAATACCAAACAAAAAGAAACAATAAATAGAATATAAATGTTGACATAAAAGTCGAGGGAAATATATTGACACAAAAGGAAGCGCACTCGTCAGCCATCCAATTAATATCAGCAGAGCGCTTGTGCCCTATGCCTCAAGCTCATTCGACGATAACCCAATCTTCTATAAACTAACAATCGTAGACTACATATAGTGACCAGAAATCACCTCAAAATTTGTCCTACCATAGAAAATCAAGAACCTCCTACCACCCCTCCAAAATAGGGAAACATCGTCCAGCTACACAGCTGAACCATGCGACGCAATAACCAAATGCTTATCCAAGACAACATTCTACTCTCTTTGTTTTTCTTTTCCTTTTTTTTTTTTTTTTTTTGGATAATTCTTTTTTTTTTTTTTTCCCTACCTTACAAAGATGAAGAAGTTGCATATACTCAAATTAACTTCCTCCAAGCTGCCAAATATTGACTCCATCAGAGAGAAACCAAATAACTATCAACCCCTTTTTCATAATGGACCTAATGGTCCCCCTCTCCCTCCTTAGAAACCAATAATCACCTAACAAAACAGTGTGCAAGCCTTTGGCACAACAATATTTTATAGATGGCTTGAACATGATTCTTCAATCGTAGTATCTCCATTGGCCAAGTTTGCGTGGCCGGTCACCTCCTCAGATGTACTTGTACAGGGAACTACCTTTGTGGAAGAATCTGCCTCACTCATACCACTGCTTTTGTTAGCAGCTGCTTCATCCAATGTGACCTTAAGCAAAGAAGATGTAATTGTTTTCTCGGTTGATCCCATAGTGGACTGAAAGCCTGAGCCAGCAGCAAACCGGCTAGGCGTGGATACCCATTTCTTCCACTCATCACGCCTCCTGACCTTGTGGGGCTGCAATACATGGAGTAGAATAAGGCCATTTGAATAGAAATAGCTTAACAGTTGATACGCCATTGAATCATGCTACACACACAACAACTACACAGCACACTCACATACATGCTATGTGAGTGTGTTGTGTAGTTGTGTGTAGCATTTTTGTACGCCATTATCTCAAACAGAGGCAGGGGTGCCTCATAAGTCATGACATGCCACTTGCAGAGACACATAACTATACACATCTACCTATCTACCTATGCGTGTGTTTCTGTATGTGTAAATATACATAGATACCTATTTTCTACCTAGTTCCATTACATCATTCCTGTTCATTGAAAGTTACCTGTACTTCCACAACTGATGAAGCTTTCAAGGAATTGAATATTACTTCGATGTCGTTAGTCCATTGCTGAACCTGCAATGTCATAGCCATAAAGCAAGCTTGATCTATGTATGGACATCAGTTCCACTAAAGTGAAAAAATTAGTAGATCTAGTTGTGATATGGCAACCATTATCATATGCGTACGGACAGCAGTACCACTAAAGTGAAAAAATTAGATGTAGTTGTCATATGGCAACCATTATATATAGAAATCTAAAAAAAGTGTAAAATAAGCAAGATGATTATTCTCTGTCTTCTGGCCACTAACGGGTGGAGTCCTAAGTAATTCATCGTCGCACGCAAATAAATAATGAAACTCCAGCATGCATGAAGCATGTAAATCAAAAGCATAGTTGCACAACATGGGAGCGAGCGCCATATAGAAGCCCAACCATGATATTGAAAGCTCAAATCATTGAACAAAAAAAAAAACGGACGGTAAAATGGCAAAGGTTTTCTATATTATGCATAAATAATATCGAACAATTGCAATGAAGGTGCCACTGGGTCAGAAGTTAGAGAGCCTTCAACAACAATCAATCTGGGGCACTTCCATTCGCCCTTACAACCTGAAAGCATATTACAATACACTCACAAATGCATCAAAAGACACTGACAATGAACTTAACATACAATTTCAACTACATTGAAAAAACTACTAAATTTCAGTATAGAAAGACTAAATACAGGACTGTCATTGTCAAGTGTCATCAAAAGGCGATAATTGATGGTGCCACTCATCATGAGTGCCTTTGGCGTTCTGCAGGTACACAAAACATGCACATTCTTATAAACTTCGCTAAAACCTTGAATCTTGTTTTGGACTACAGGACATACGGAGACACGATAATCAAATAACATAACCTTTTGTCGTGAAGGGCAAAATAGAGTTCTTTTAACAATTCTAGCATGCTTAAGAACTGAGGAGGAAAGGAGATTTTCCTACACAAGAGTGCCTAAGCAAACTTCATCCCTTAATTCCCTAGCTTGAGGCTTTAACAGCCTTTGGAAGAATAACAGACAGATATGAAACCGGGGAGGGAGTAACGTAAAAATTCTTACTAAAGCGGTTAAACCATAAGAACAGAGAATCGCCCATACAGTTATAGAAGCAAGACCTATATAAAATATGGAGGCAATTCTTTAAACTTGCTCTGCTTCTGCTTCTGCAACTGCTCCTGATTAGTGGATAAATGGATTGGAACCTAATTGGTTGCAATTGAAGAAGGGTAAATCTGGCTACCTAGGGAGGAATATGTGATAGGATGAGCCAAAAATAAGACACAGAAATTGAAAACTCCAATTTCATAGAAACTAGTGATATAGGTAAGGTTTATTACACAATCACAACCCATGCAGAAATTGAAACCTTTGAGGAAGGCACGTGAAGTAGAATAATTGGAGAGCTATTTACTTTGCACCCTTCAGAACACTGATCTCCAGCTTCTCAACACAACATAGTTTTCCAACAAATTAGAACTCCCAGGTTATTTACTGAGGGATTGTTTTGTGGAAGAGGATAGACCGCTGGAGCAATCCGAGTTAGAAGCACGTGACTCTTCCATCACCTAGCTCAAGCACTCTCTCTGCTTGCCACCTATGCTCCGCCATCCATTCCAAGTTTAGGCACCTAGGTAATAGTATCCCGATCAAACAGCTGACGAAGGGGATGAGCGGAACGGGGAGTCTACTGGATGCGGTTCAACTAGCGGAGACTCTTGGATCAGCTGGAGTAAGTCCCCAAGTGCTCTGTCACAACGTCTGGCTAAAGAAGAAAGTAGACACACGTATTCTAAAGTATATGCAGAACGGCATACAGCCACAGTTCTATAAAGTACGTAGGATATCAAATGATTCAAATCACTTCAAAACAGCAGGTTGGTCATCTAATAAAGTTGGACTAATTCGTGGATTTAAGCTAAAGTTCACGACAAATTTTCAGGTAGTGCTTCCAACTGCGGACAAAGTATTGACTCATGAACACCATGAGTCCCTTACTCTAATAAGATGCATTTCCTTCATTTTGGGAAATATAACAAGTCCAAGCCGCCCTGACATCTGTTTTTTTGAAGCAAAAATACATCAGCAAAACTTGACTGGTTGAAGTGTAGTTTCAAGTCTTCAACATAACTAAGATTAAACCCGAAGTGACCTAGTTGGTTGTAGAATCACCATAAAATAACGTAACCTCAACATGCAGATCCAGCGCAGTATTCTTGGTTAGCGATAGCGAGCCGCACACTTGAGCGCAAAAGCCTCCTGGAGCCTAGGTGCAAAGTGCAAGTGCAGGGTCTACTTGAAGTAAAATGCAGTTTTCAAAGATAAGTATATTGACAAATGTTTCATAAAGCAACCTAAAAACATCATATACTAAACTATTTAAGCTTTTTAATTAAAATGGTTAAGAGTCTTCTGCAGCTGTAGTGCTGTACAAAGATTGCAGGTCCAAAATTTAAAAAGGCCTGCTCAAGCTCTTCAGATTCATTCCACAGTTAATCCAAAACAACTGCCACAAATAATATGACAATCAAGTGACCAACAAATCACCAAACCTTAAATATTTCTTTTCGATATAATTATTCTCATGCTTTACAAAATATACAAAACACCAAAGCCATGACAGATGATGAAGTAAATGGCTGAACGAAAATATCTCCCAAAGCCAAAGACTGGAGCAATAGAAGGTTTCGTGAATTCGTGCCATGATTTGTAAATATGTCTATCATAGGAAATTCAGAGACAGTCCACGTCTACCTAAAAGTTTGCCACTGAACGAGTATACAAATCCATTTATTTGCATGCTCAAGCTCGCAAGTCAAACACGAGTTCATCTAAAATTTTTGTCATCCTTGCACATGTAAACAACCATCGCAAAATAAAATCTTTTGGCTGGCAAGGACACAGGTAATAAGCAATACACAAAACCTCATCATCTTATTCCCGCCAACATCGAATACAAAATATATTATCCAAATGTTTTCCCAGATCATTAAATTTAACATGCTCAGTCAATATTTTATGAACTTGATATATATCTACATTTAGGAGGATCACCATCTTTTCCTATAAGGTAAAAGTTATAGGCAATTTCATTTTCCGGTAGTAAAGCCTCAAAGATTACCCGGACTTCCAAGGAGGTCGTCAATTTAACCAAAATGGTAGATTCATTGTAAATAGAAAAAGAAGTAGCAAGGAAATTCAAATTCCTTCATTGATGCCAAAAAGTTTATAACTAATCAAACAACAATCAATGCATGTAGGCAGTAAGGCAGATAATGAAGTCCAAACATTCAACTTAGACCTCAACAAACATTCACATTGATTAGTATTGCGAACTAAGTTTATCAGAAAGAAAAGGAGAATTTGGGACTTAAAAAAGTAAAAACTTACTTTAGGAAAACCAACAATTAAGCTAAGGGGAACCCAACCCTCATCGTCCATCTTAGACCTTAAGAAGTCATCTCTAGACAAATTATCATCGCTGCAATAAGCAGTAAGAGAAGATGATATTCAACGTAAGAACAATGAAAAGAAATAGACAAGGCAGATCATGCACAAAACACAAAACAAAAGTTTAATTACCAGAAGTAATAATCAATCTGATTGATTAATGAAGCATGCATAGGATCATCTAGAACAGTGGAAGACAAAGGCGGCATTGGTGGTGCCTGAGCAGAAAATGGCACTTCATTGAAGGACTCCATAGGCGGTGTTGGAACATACACAAATGGGAATGGCATATCTAAAGCAAATTGAGACGTTAGTTTCAAGCCCACATCATAAAGACATACGCTTCTATAGAGACCAAACTTACCAAAACCCATGGGGTATCCAAAGGGTCCCACATGATGGGGCCTGATGAAGGGGATGGAACCAGGAGGCGGCGGTGGTGGTGCCGGTCTTAGGAAACCCCTGGGGGGAGCTATCTGCTGTGGTACACGTACATCTCTCACATTGGAACTTCGTGAAGCATTCCTTCCGTTATGATGGCCCCCAAAGTTTCCCCTTCGAGATGAACTCCGCGGTGAAGACTGATAACTAACTGAACTCGATTGAGGCACGAAACCACCCATTGGCATACCCTCCCAGTTATTCCCATTGTAGGGGAAGTAATCAGGAACCGCGGGTAGTGCCCCGTAAGGCAGATCAAACAGAGGGAATATCGGTGGTGGTGGTTGTGGCAATGGTAGCGGTGGTGGTGGCGGTGCGGCACGAATAAAGCCGTTCTGCACTGGTCCAGCCCTAGTTCCCCCACCACGCTTCAATGATCTTTGTCGAGCGGGTGATTTTGGATTGGCAGCTGAATTAGGGTTTGAATTAGTATTGGCATGTTTCTTCTGATTCTGAGTTGGATTCGACATTACAGGTGCCTAAGCAGAAAAACATAAAACACACTATCATGCACGATTACAGGGGACGGATAAAAAAAACAAACAGGAATCAGTCTTCATCTACAAAACAGTAAGCACTCATAAAAATAAACACATTCATCCATTCATGTATCACCCACGTGAACTTGGGTAGTTTGGCCTAAATTAATTCGTCTCGCTTGGCCTAAACAGTCAACATTATTTATTTTTCGTGATTTTTTGTTCAGTTTCTCATACAAATTTTTAACAGCAATCATCCCGCTCAACGAGAGAAATCAAACAAAGTATAAAAAAAGAAATCTAATGACAAAAAACACAGCTGTTGCGATTTTTTTTTATTGTAATATGCATACATTATAATCAATAGGCACACAGAAATTGAAAAGACGACCTGAGAGGCGGAGACCGATTCGTTAGGGTTCGATAAATCGGGTGTCGATTTAGACGGAGGTTTAGTGGCCTCAGAGAGAGCGGGCCAAGAAACGGCGTCGCCCATCACAGGAACCACGCCGTTCAAGGGTTTGCTCCAAGCTGGCTTCTTCGGATGACCGACATTGCTGTTATTCCCATCAGAGTCCTCATGATAAGCCTCTTTCGAAGCGGCAAAAGCATCGGATACTGACTCCTGCGGCGGCGGCGGCGGCGATGGAGCGGCGGAGACGGAGTCGTGATCGCCTCGGGCGAGTTGAGCCATGCAATTCGGCTGGCGGTGGATTGCGGTGGCCGGAGAGAGTGATGATGACGTCGGATTAGTTAATGAGACTGAATGTGGGTTTTGATGATGGCAGATAATTAGGGTTTCCTTTTGGGAGAGAGAAGAGTGGTAGTAGTAATCTCAAGGTTTTTAGTATTTTTTATTTTTATTCTCTCTTTGTTTGCCGAGTTGTTTTGGGACTAGGAGTAGTAGGGTAATTACAATTTTTAACCGATTTACTTAGGTTAAGTTTCTCATTTGATTTTATCTCATAAAATCTGAAATTTTATCAAAAAAAATATCTCAATTGATAAAAGCTTGTAAGAGATTTTATCAGAGTCATTCTCAAATGTTAAGCAAAATTACCATTTTGCCCATAGCACATTAACTTTTGTCTGGAGCCCCGCCTTAAGCCAAACACAAACACACACATCCCCAACCTCACTCTTGACTCTTCCATGTATTTATGGTGGATGTTGATGAATGAGGGGAAAAAAATTAGTAGGTTCACAGTAAAATATTTCGTAAAAAAGCCTTAGTACTGTTGGACAAGTTTTTAACATTTATTTTTTGTTTATAGGTGATGAAAGAAAAGAAGGGCAAATTGGTAAATAATAAATAAGCCATTGAGAAGAGATTTTATCAAAAGTTGATTTTATCAAGTGAGAAAACAATGTGATTTTATCACATCTTCATAAAACTCACCTAAAATGAAAAATCTCATTTTATCAAGTGGGAAACTTAGCCTTAAGAGTTTTTAAAATTGGTCCTAAATCCTCACACCATTGGAAAATTTGGAATTTTTTTTTTTTTTGGGGAGAGTTGTATTTTCGACCTTAATAAAATGACAACTAAGGACACTAGTCTTAAAATTTAAACTTTACTTGCATATGCCTGTTTTGGGTGCATCGTCACACCACACCACACCAATATTTGGAAGGTATCTTATCGCATTTACATCGGGATCGAAGTTAATAATCCACTCTGTATGGATGGAAATATAGGGGCGGCCCCACACTTGGTTCAAGGTGATTACTTTTTTTTTTCTTCGTAAGACAGAATGTTACTATAAATTAAAACCAGAAGTTCAATAGCCTGATTGTCAGCAATCAGAAATTCATATTACATACTAAGGAAAACAAATCTCTTAGTCTGACACTTGCCTAATGTTTAGGCAATCCCTAATAAAAAACACCCTAATGGAGATAGGCATTTATTCTTTCAAAATTAGATCTTCTTGTTGTTCAGCTCCCATTCGGACTAGGTAATCTGCACATTCGTTACTTCCTCTAAATATGTGATAGTGTAGCAACAGTGCGAATAAGAATAGCATTGGCATCATTGATGATATTGCTTTGAGCATGGTTTGCAACTGACTTTTCTTTTTTCTTTTTTTGGTCTAAACCACCGGTATCCGGAAGCCCACTGGACCCCCAACTAAATCCGGTTCGAGCCGGGTCGGCCCACGAAAGGGTAAAGCTCTCCCAGCACAAGTTTCCTCCATTCACAAGACTCGAAGTCGAGACTTTGCTTGCTTAAGGGGAACAAGTGCCGAACCACTTGAACCAACCTGCGTTGGTACAACTGACTTTTCATTTATCAACTTAAATGCCACACTGGAATCAGACTCAATAGCCACATTTCAACATGTTCTCTAGGATGATTGTCAACCCTATGTAAATGACCCACAATTCGCTTTCTAAACTTGAGTCACAGTTGATAAATCCATAGAAACCCATAATCCATTTGTTGTTTGAATCTCTGAAAATGCTTCCAATTCCAGCCTTCCTGTCCGAGCTATACCAGCACCCATCAGCATTTAATTTCACATTTCCTGCATCGGGGGAATTCCAGAGTGTCAATTTTGGTTTCGAAGGACAAAAGGTCAGAGTAGATTTAAAAGCCTCAACAATTTCTTTGGAATAGGATGTCATTGCCTTAAAGCCGATTGTCATGATATTTACAACATTATCAAAACTCTTTTTTGTTTCTATCCTTCCAAATCTGACATAAAATAACGATAAAGAGGGTGCTTCAAGGCAAATCAACACCTATTCCAGAGACTTTTTTTGGATTTTAGGTTGGTAGAGATCTAATCCCGTATAGGGCAGTTAAATCTACTTTCAAACCAGAGGCTGAACACTCCTAAATTTTTTTTATTTAAAACAAATGTTGTAATTATAGTTTAAACACCCAGTCCAAATTTAATTGAACACTCATTTCAAAAATAATTACCCGTATATCACGACAGGTGTAGAAGAAACATCGTGCTTCTTGTTGTTTTTACGAACTACTAGAACCCACCATAGCCAACACTTTTCTGCCACGTTTCACCGCCATATAACCAAGTACTATTCCCCTGCAATATGTTGTTCTGTAGTTATTAGAGCATCTCCAATGCATCTCTATATCTCCATTTTGGAGACCAGATCTTCATATGAGGGGAGATTTGTAATTTATCCCATTTTTTTTCAACTTATTGTACTTTAGAAATTCTCGGAGGGACCCATCATCCCTTTTAGATATTTGGTCTCCAAATTTACTTTTGAGTCTAAAACAAATGGAGACCACTCCCATTTTTAGACAAAATTTCTAAAAAGAATGATGTGTTCCTCCAAAATTCTGCAATAAAATAGAAAAAAATTAAAAAAAGATGAGGTAAATTATAAAATCTCTCATCAATATGGAGATTTGGTCTCTCCAAAATAAAGAGATAGAGATACATTGGAGATGCTCTTAATAGTTTGTGTTGACAAGCCTAAACACCTAAGTAGTCCACACTAGGGTTTGATAAATGTTAATCAATTAGATGATGTGATGACCACAAAGAAGGATTATGGCAACAAATTCATGGTCGTGTTGCTTCCTACTACGATATTTTCGGTACTTTTGGTATTTTTGGACTTGAACTTCAAGAATATCAAAAATACCGTAATGGAAACTTAGTCTTGTGATCGCCACCATTTTCATAATGTAGTACAAGAATACTGAAAATACCGTAGTGGAAACTCAGCCTTGTGATTTTCACCATTTTGATGGTAATTTTTTTGAGGCCAATGTGATCTCTTCTTGTTATAGTTTCATACACAGTTGATTCAAAAGAATATATATTCTCTCCGTCTCTTAATGTTAGTCCCACTTTGGGATGTCAATTTTTTTGAGACATAGATAGTCATTGTAGTTTACAATGTTTGCCCCCAAATTTAAATTTGAATTGGATAAAAGACAAACTTTGCCATTTGATAAAAGACAAACTATGGGTACACCACACTCGCGTACCCTATACAGACATCAACTCATCCTAACCGTCCATTTCAGAAATCAATATTCGGGATTTTAAATAAACTATTTGCGGGAAGAGTTTAAACTCTTCGCGCGAATAGTTTATTTAAAATCTGGAACGTCAAAAATATTTTTAGACGGTTGAGATGCATTGGTCTACACTTGGGGTGCGCGAGTGTGGTGTACCGGCATCATTTAAATTAATGCTGGTAACTAGATTAGTTCATTGATAAAAAAAAAAACCTAGATTGGTTCACAAAGCACATTCAGCGGACATGGGCTGGATTTTATTTTGAGCCCATACAGAAAAAAAGTACAGAGTAATGACTCTGTTCACAAGTAGTACATTAAGTAGATATGGGCTGGATTCTATTTTTAGCCCATGGAGAATGTTGTTCCAAAACAAAAACCAGGATCGGAAGCCCAATAGAGCCCATTGAGCACCGAGTTTGATTTTAAAGCCTGATGTTGCTGGTAGGTGCGGACACGATATTTTTTTGTTCAAGATTAGTTTTTTTCATAGAGTTAATTAAATAATTATTCTTTTTTTTTGACACCAGGTAAGTTTTCATCCCTGTCATTTTTAAATGGTTATGTTTTCATCCTTTTCATTTGTAACATATATTGTCTACCCTTATTTAGTGATTCGTGGTAATATACATAATTATTATTGCTTAATTAGGTGGGATATTATTTTCCTAATTAGGTGGGATGAAGTTACCTAAATCTTAGGTTTTGAATAAATTTTGAATTTTCAAGTTTCCAAATCAGTGTAGGATATATCTTACCATAGTTGTTGTTGGTACCAAATTTCACCATATTTTATGCGTCAATTTTTACCATGGTTACTGACTTATGATCTCCATCATTTTGAATATATTTCCCTTAACTATACCATATTTACTGATATGCACTTGAAATATACCATTATTATTTGGGAATTGGTCACTTTTGCCAATTTTATCACGGTTCTTCATAAATTTACCACATTTACTGGTGTGCACTTATTTTCTACCATTGCATCACCTCTAACATAATCACCATGTTTACTTGGAAATGGGGTTCCCCCACCAGGCAGTGAAAACAAAGATTTTCCACCAGGCTAATTTAGGACATCTTTTAAATTAAGAACACCACAATTTTTTTGGGAATTTGATACCAACAGAAAATGTGGTAAAATTTACTCCGGCCTAGTCAAGATGTAATCACTGCCTTTTTTTGCCTCGGTATTTTGAACGCCGCATTGTTGGAGGGGTGGCCGGTACTTCTTTCTTTCCTTTTGTTTTTTAACCTTCAATTTCATCTGAAAGACCGTCTTTTCCAACGTCGGCATACCCCCTGACACAACAAGAAAACCCCAATATAAGGTTTTGCACGAAATATACCAATTCAATGAATGTGTCATTAAACCATAACACGTGTCAAAATGATAGGGATAGAAACATTGAAACAATTACGGGAAACAAAATGTGGTGGTAACAGTGAAACTATTACGGAAAACATAATCATTTCAGGCAAAGTTAATTTCTTATGGTTTTATGGATTCGGACATATTTATCATACCCTCCATCATCACTCCAAATTCAATTCCTTACCCAATGCCACCATTTAAATACAATAGTATGTTCCATAACCAAACACAATGAATATGTGCAAGACTGGCCATCCATAAGATTTCTTACAAATACACTACCCCCAACCTTTCATCTTACTACACTATCATGCCTTGAATGAGAATAACTTAGCTCAGTTAATTCACTGATCAATTAATCTTCAGTAAGATTTGTGAATTCAAGTTACTTCACGTTGAGAATACCTTCGAGAAGCTCCCATTTTGCCCTTAAGTTTCTTTTGAGGAATTCATACCAAGAAGTTAAAGAATTTTTTTTACTAAATTGATCCAAAAGTAAATTGTACTCCCTCTGTTCCGATTTCATAGTCCCGCTTTGGGATTCTCAAACAGAAAATTTTAAGTCTTTGTTGGGTTAAGTTCAACAAAATGGACAATGATTTTGAAACTACTAAAAAAGGAAAGATGGACAATGAAATAGGGACGGAGGGAGTATTTGTTTAAGGTCAGTAATTTGAAATGCACAAATCTAACAAAGACTAATGAAGTGAATCTAACTAAGCTAAATCATTCACATTCAAAGGCGGCCAGTGTAATAAATTTAAAGATTGGGGCACAATGTATTTGCTAGAAACTTCACGAGAGGTTGATGTAAACTACCCTCTCTGTTTTTTGTCTGCAACTTTTATCTTCTATTATTATTTGTTTGTTGGACGAGTTCCAATCTTAGGGAAGAGTGAAACCCAGTATTGTTGGGTTCAATTTTTCGGAATGAAAGATTGTGAGTAATAGAAATAAATTAACAACACTGAATAGTGATCGAAGGGCAAGAGTTGTAGTTTTTGTTACTCTTTGCACATGATATACACGTGACAAATCTATAAAGGGTCTTGCTAACGGGCGTACAATTTCGCCCGTTAAGGATACAAAAAAGTATATTTATTCGGTTTTACTTGTACTGTAAAATACACTTTTAAAGTACACATGTACTTTGAAGTACACTTAAAAGTGTACTTTAAAGTACAAGTGAGACCCATAAGTGTACATTTTTATACCATTAACGTGCGCAATATTGCACCCATTAGCATTTTCCATCAGTATAAAATTTCTAAAAATATATACTTACCCTATAAAAACTTGCCACCTCAGCAGGGCAAGTGACCCCAGTTAAGCCAGACTATCCTTGTGAATAATTATGAATTTATGATAGAACACACAAAGATTCCATTTGGCCTAATTGGCTGCTTCTTTTTCCCTTCTTTTTTGTTTGCCATCGTCTTGTCACTTGTGCTTTTTTTTTTTTTTTTTTTTCCAATTCTGGTCTGAAATTGGTAAGTATCCGAATAATAAATAATTCAACCACAAAGTCAAAAAAGTTCACTAAAAATGAAAAAATGTAAAAGTAAATTGAGTATTTGTTTGCTTTTGTTTCCTTTAGTGTTTTTAAATATTTGGTTATTTACTAAAAAGACTTGCCACGAATTGGTAACACATTTGGTCAGAATTTAAATCACATAATGTGCTTGACTGATGGTCAGCCAAAAAGAGGGAGTAAAATCGCGAAATTGCCTTTGAAAATATTGTAAATTATGCAATTGTGAGAGTAAGGATTGAGAGCGGAAGCGAAGAATTCTACTGGAATATTTTTTTTCTTATCGACAGTGTTTGAAACATTTTGCCTCGATTAATCTCTAGGGTACATGCAACCCTTGTCCCACATGTACCGGGTAATTAATGTACCTAAGAACTGAGGGTAATCTCAAGGGGGAGTGAGTTATGGAATCACCGTAGTCCCCATTGAGATTCAAACCTTAGACCTTCCATTTGAAAATTCTTATGTTCTGGCCCAAAGGAATTCTAAATAAGAGTTGAACCTGAGACCTTAGGAACGAGCAAACCCTAAATCCCAAATTAAAATTACTTGGCCAACCCTTTGGATTGTCCCACCGGAAGATTAGGTGACCTATGTGAGAATTTGATGAAAATGGACGAACAAACCTATAGCTAGGACAAAAAAGGGAAATTACTCAAATCATGACAAAATTGAAGCCAGGACTCGGTACACATCAAGTCAGGTAGAGGAAATTAATCTGGGCTGTTCAAAACACTTTTGTACGGCCGAGATCGTGCTTGACATGGACATGTGGTACCCATTAGGTACCCAAAATTTTTCCGGATTTTAGGCTTTTATCCCGATCAAAACAAGTTTCCACTCAAATTTCAATCACTAACTGAGTAACTGGTAGTCTCCCAAAATATATATGTTGCTGTACTTGAATAAAAATACATTGAGTTGTCTTTATTTAATTTTTAATTTTTATTTTTTTTACGTTTGTTAGTTTTGCGTCAAATTTTTACAGATTATTGGTTTGTCTCGACAAGAGGAATCGAAAAAGTAAAAAAATCAACTTCCAATTTTTTTAATGAAATATCATACTTGTAGCACTTTTATAGTTAGTCATCCATCCATTTTCTTTGTGTGCATTATTCAGAAAATGAACATTCATACATTTTCTAATTTTAGTCATCCTCACACTAGTATTGATCTTTATATGCTCGTTATTTTCTAATGATATTTTTTTATAGGTGCTCGAGGGGTTTTATTCCTTTATGTATATTTGTTTAGTAGACGTTCCTTTTTGTGGATTTTTGGTTTGTTGTTCTGACTGTCGCCCTGTATGATTTGTTTTTTTTACCTTATTCTTATTATCAACAAATTTCTCTCTCTCTAAAAAACAAAAAAAAAAACTTTAGCCATCCTTCAAATCGTAGCCAGATCATATACATCGTTCGCGATTTCACGTCATTGCACTGGTTGAGTACAATTGTTATTCATGAGGTAGGCGTTAGAGAGAGTGTTGGAATTGTGCCTAGAATTTGGCAAAGGGGAAGAAGATTTGTGAACAGAAGGTTCAAGAGCGCTACACCATTCTTGGTGTAGCGCTACCGAGAGAATAACTTCGGTTTTAATCCATCTCGAGCGCTACACCATTTATGGTGTAGCGCTACCGGGAGACTACCTCCAGTTGGATTCCTACTCGGGTTAGGGTTTCGTACTTTCTTATAAATAGGAGCCTTGTGGCCTCCTAGGGTTTTGTCTTTAACTCTTGGGATTGGATATTAGGGTTTTGCTTGTCTCTTTCGTGTTCTTGAGACTTTGTCCCTAGATATCTTTT
>JAXBDA010008246.1:0-15329 GCA_036023075.1 Gaultheria prostrata | reverse complement strand
CAATGTAGCAAGATCATGGGTTTTTCAAGAGATTTTCAAGAAATGTATAGAGATGGATCAAATGGGAACTCAATCCACACACAAGCACTTAAAAACATTTAGTAATGATAGAAATTTCCCTACCTCAAAGAGATTTGAGCTTCAAGTGATGAGAAAGATGAACCCTAGCCTTCCAAGAGAAACCCAACCAAACTTTTATCACCTCCGGAACGAATGAATACCACCAACGCATAGCTTGCGAGATTTCCCGAAGGTTTTGTGAAGGAGTTAAGGTTGGGGTGTGAGATTTTGTGGAGGTTTGAGTGGAGAAGATTAATGGAGGAGATGAGAGAGAGGGAGACGTCTGGAGAAGAGAGGGAGAGGAAATGTGTGTGTGTGTGTGTGTCCCCCACACCGCATGCACCTTTAAACATAAAAACAATTACACCCCATGTCCAAAAGTGACTTGTGTAATGCAATTAAGTCCCTATCCACACACAACACCACATAACATTTTAGACACTTCACACAATTCCTCACATTACCCCATCATTATTTCGGTAAAATTAATATAATTTTACGGGTCTTCACACTCTTAACTCTTAAGTAGGTGAAAGAAAATAGGGTTTTACGGTTTATAAGGTTTTGAGAGAAGGATAAAGTTTCGGGACTTGCAATAGAAGAACAAAATATGAAGCATTCAGGCTGTTTCAAAGCCTATGAGTTTATAAGACTGGTGGCATGTTCTTATAATCTTGTGGTCTGTTTATTTGACGGGACTAATATATAATTCCACCGGATTCTAGTGATCGGATTAATTAAACCATACCCCCACGGTATTGTACATCCCACACAGATTACATGTCTGAGGTATGTTTAAGGTTGTAGCTATTTTAACCAAGCACAAGATATTTGGTCACCTTTGATACATAGTCTATCCCAGTGCTTATATATGGTCAAACAAACAGGCCCTCAGGGTACTTGGATTGAATGGTTGACAATGGAAAGAAGATGTGAGAGTGAACAGAAAAACTCCTTTGGCCTTAAAAAAGATTATTGCTTCCTACCAGAACTTATGATATTATCTAGGGTTATTGTGGACGGTCGCGGAAAACGGCCCACGGGTTTTTGTGTTTTGGAAAACATAGGCGATTTTAGGGAAAAAGAAAATTTAGAGTCGCCACCCGGGGTTTATTTTTTAGAAAATGTTAGGTAACTGAGAAACCGTTTAGAAAAATAATGACTCTTTTGCCGCTGAAAAAGGGTTTGGATCTGCGAAAAATAGAGATTTGGGTTCGGGAGCCAGGTTACCCGCGAGGAAGGTTTTGTTTGAAAAAACACCTTGCGTGCCTGGAATTTTTCCGGTCTCTACTAAATATTTGTGAGATTTTTCTGAAAAGATTTTATTAAGAACTTTATTCACATAATACATAAATAAAAAACAGGAAGTAACACATTAAAGAAACAAATGATAATATCAAGAGGTACACAAATGGATGTTAAATAATAGAAAAAGAGGACCTAATAGTATGAATAAGAAATAGAGGGGGAGAACCGTAATAAACATTTACTGGTTTTCCCAAAAAAAAAAAAAAACAGAGTATCAAAACCGAGAAACAGAGCACGAAACTAAGTTCTACCATCCATGTCGTACGGCATATATGATTGAGCCATACGGTTCAATCATCCACACCGTGCGGTGTCACCAATGACTGAAAATTTTGGAAATTTTGGTTTTTAACCGAAAATATGGAAATGAAAAATAGTTTTCAAGATGGAGGTTTATTTAAAAAAAATCCTTTCTTTAAGATAGAAATGGATCAAAAGAGAATAAATTTGAGGATTACCTTTCAGAGCACCAAAGTTATGAACTTTGGTGACGAATCGAAATCTTTACCTTCGGGATGGCTTTTGGAACAAACACCCTTCAAGCACCTCGGATTTGCTCTACTTGCACTACTGGCTTTAACTTCAATGTAGCAAAGAGACCGTCAGTTTAGGAATCGTCAAGTTTGAAGACAACTAAAAATGGTAATGGAAATTTTGAGTAACGAATTCAGGTTTCCTGGAGTAGAGTTTGAAAGAGGATTCTAGGAGTAATTTTGTAGAAGCAATGGTAGATTGGAGGTTTTTTGACGGAGCTTACAGAGAGATTTTCATGGAGGTTCCTCCTCTTTTTTCTTTCCTCGCACGACTCGGCTTATATAGGCGGGAGAGCCCGATCGATTACACGAAAACAAGATTCCTCACGCAAATATGATGAGCTACGGGGTAGCCTTTCAACCCAGTACGAAACGATGATGAGATTCGAGTTGCAGAGCTGCTGAAATTTGCTGGATTCGCGCTGAAGAACAAGTACCGTACGGTGTTCACAATTGCACCGTGCGGTGCAACTATGTGTGCTGTATGGTGGAAGTGGAAAAAATTCTGAATTTTTCAAAAGTGCACCGTATGGTGCACATAGTTGTATTGTACGACCCAATTGTGTGTCCCGCGCAGCACTGTTAAAAGGCCAAACTTCGCAGGGCCGCCCCGGGTGCTACCGAACTCTGTTTTGTGCGTGGTTGGTACCGTTGGAAAGCTTGTTAAGTCTACTTTCTAACCCAAGTGGTTTGGAAACAAAATAAGTTGTACATCAAAAGTTATGACGATTTTACCCTCAGGTGGTCGGAAAAAGAGTCGTTTTAGTAAAATCCTCATCTCCTTCATTTCAAAACGGATGAGACAATATATCAAAAAAGAGGGTTCTTAATGTACTAGAAGATGGTGTAGGGTAAAGTTTGTGGTGAAGAGACTTTCCTTGGGTTTCGAGTACAAAGAGCATTGTTTCAAAACTTCTGAGGTACATTTTGATCTCTATCATCATTGAGGACTCCAAAAGGGCACGAGGATCAAAATTGGGGTGTCTACAGTTATTTACCGGGACACCCCTGTAAGTTAATGTTTTTCACTGTACACCCCCTGCAAGAAAAAAACCTACGACGAACCCCCTCTAACTTCCAAATTTTACCCAAAGACCCCCTCCGTTAGCCTTCCATCTCGAAACTCAAAGTTTGGGGTCATGTTTGGATGATCCAAACCATTCAAGTTCTTTAAAACATGTTTTTATAGGTACTCGGAAGAAATTAGCAAAAAAATATGACCGGGAAGTGCTTGGTCCGAAGAGTTTTTCATAAATACATATTTGTTTGGATCAGACACTTAGCGGTCATATTTTGAGCCGATTTCTCGCGAGTACCCTTAAAAATATATTTTAAACAAATTGAATGGTTTGGATCATCAAAACATGAGCCCGAACTTTGAGTTTCGAGACCAAAGGCTAACAGAGGGGGTCTTGGGCTAAAATTGGGAAGTTAGAGGGGGTTCGTCGTAGGTTTTTTTTTTGCAGGGGTTGTCCAGTGAAAAACGTTAACTTACAGGGGGTGTCCCGATAAATAACCCTATTCTCTATCCAGAGGGAGCTTTCAAACCAAAAGCACTATCCAAGAAATTTCAAGCTAATCGATCAGCTCTACAGTCAGAATCTATGGCTGATTGCGAGGCTTTTCAGTTTGCCCAAAGCGATACGAAATGAGGTAATGTTGTAGCCCATCATTTGGCATGAAATACCCAATTTATTTCCTCATACGACGTTTGGGTGGAAGTGGCCCCTGGAATTTTGTAATGCGCATATCATTGCTTCTTAAAAATATCGCTTATTTCTAATAAAAAAATGTAGCTTACTGTTTGGAATTCGATTCTCATCAATGTCGTCCCAGTCCCTAGGAATGAGATTGGTTTCTCAGATTAATACTCCCTCCGTTCCATTTTCCCGTTCCATTTTCATAGTGCCACTAGGGGATTCCAACTTTTTAAGGAGACAATGATTACACCAAAAAGTATTCAATTTTCCACTTATACCCTCTCAAAAAGGTAATTTGATTGATGGAAGTAGTAGTACTTTAATTCAAACAAAAGGGTAATAATGTAACTTTATTAACTTTCTATTGCTTATTTTGAAAAGAGGACTAACATTTTGGGACGTCCCAAAAAGGAATACTGGACTATGAAAATGGGACGGAGGTGTTCGTTAGCCACGAAACCAAGTTATCAGAAAATCACACATTTAAATTGAAGGAATAAACTTTTTTGCTTGATTATCACATCAAAAGGCACAAAACAATACATTTTCTTTTCATTTTCCTGCATTAACACATATTCTCCGAATAAGTTTCCATAGTTCCCACCAGAAGTTATCGACAACTGAGCCTTCATGGTGTCATCTAAACCAAATACATAATGAACAAGCACAAATATACACTCTACTAGAGGTGCAAATCGAAAAGGCAACATGAACTCACAGGTAAAAGCAGTAAAACACCTAAAACTAAGCATAAGTAAAACTTAGCCGCGCTTGTTTACTACATATACATGTCGAGCATCACCAAGAACCATCAGCCAAAAAAACAAAGAACACTTGTCCGGATCGGCAAACCACTGCACACACATTCTTGCAATATATGTGTTGAAAACTGTTACAATCAGTTGAAAAAGGCAAATAAAAGGATGCCTTAGTGTTGAGAGGAAGAAAACTAAATGAAACAAAATGCTCAATATACCAATTGGATACCATATCTTAATCATGCAATGGCACATTTTACAAACCTGTAATTAGGTGATACACTACGAAATCAACATAGTTACATTACGTTAAGGAAGCAACCGTAGTTTCGTCAGCTTCCTAGAGAAGCTCTGTCATCTGGCCCAGCGAGCATGATCTGTATATTTTCAGCAGTTTGAAGAATGACTAGGTAAATAATAGGTTAAATGTATTCCCTGTGAAAGATGCTGATAGATATTTGAGACTCACATTACAGTCAAATGCAAACCTCCTGGCAAGCATAATGGCTGCATTCCTTTCCCTTGCTGATTCAAATGCCAATACAAAGGAAAGCCCTGCTTTTGCTTGCCAAAACAATGCCTGAGCAGCAGCATTCCCTCCACCTCTAATTCCACATAACTGTTGGTCGATAAAACAATGTCAGAATTCAATATACAAAACCCCTGAACAATATGCTCCAATGACAGTCGTGGTCTGTCATATCCCTATTCAGGACTGTGTAAATTGAAATACGGGCATATTAACACAGCCTAAATCATATAAGAAAGGCCACATTCACTAGACACTAAGCTGGAAAAAAAAAAACTTGACGAACAACAATTCCACCAAAATGAGGCCACCAGGCATTGGAAGACTTCCCCATCATTTCCACTTCCCACTAGAACGTTACTCGCCCAAAAAAGGAGCCTTACAAAATATAACCAAATCCTTAAGGACTCAGGTAGGCAATTTCCCAGTCGAAACCCTTGGATCAATTACTGCCCATGTTTGTGGTTGCAAGCAGGAGATCAAGAGGAGATCTACAATGCTTCTTGTCGTCGTATAATTCCTTCTCATTTGAGTGCACAGATTTTCCCCAGACCCATCTCTTAGGCCCCATTCACTTGCACAGAAAGGAAAAGAAAGAACAGGAATATTTAACTTTCGAGCATTTTTAATGTTTTTCAGTTAGCAGGAAAGTTGAAGGACCCACGTTTCTAACTTTCCCACCAAGATTAGTTTTTCCCCAAAACATGTCCTGCAAAAAACACAAGATTCTGCAGGACTCTTGCATCCTCATTAATTTCTACCTAATTGAACTTCTACCTCCCAACTTTTTCTTGAATTTCTTTTATCAAATAAACGCATAAAGGAAAATACTTTTCATTTTCCTTTACTTCAGTTCACTATAATTTTCTCTGGAATAATTTTCTTGCACTAGTTTCCTGACAAGTGAAGCAGAAAGTTACAGAAAGACCATGTGCATCTGGCATATTATTTCATGCTATTGGATAAGCCACTATCCTCCAACAGCTAGAGGGAAAACGAATATCTACGTCCTCAATATCTCACCATGTGATCGAAGCAATTAGGGCTCACAGATGGAAGCCAACCTGTTTTTTTATGCCATTCTCCATTTTCCCCCAACTCAATCAAGCAACTATTAAATAAAGAAATGAGAAGTTATTATACCTGCATTGTGATGGAATAGTATTCCTTAGCAACTGTTGCCTTGCCTTTACAAAGTTTCATCCTCATTTTACCAATTTGAAGTACGTGGATAGACTGTGATGGATAATCTTCCCCATTCATCTGGGCAATGACTACCTGCAAAGTAACACCAAAGACATTCAACAGTCAAGATGGTTCAACAATGATATAGCACATTCAAGCGGGCTAACTTTACAAATGAGAGGAACCTTTATATCTAATAACATCCGGATTATCACTAAATTCATCTTCTCTTGGATAACTTGTAACTTCTAGAACTATTTTTACATCTGAATTTCAGAAACTCCAGTCCAAAATCAAAAACTCAGACGGAGTTCTTCATAAAATACATGCACACGGCTCAAGAAATTCCATGTGTAACAATAATTTCCAGTCTAGATAACCCAAAGTGATAATTCTTTCCCATCTCTTGATTAAAACAAACTTCTTCACTATTTCTGCTTCTTTTGTTTCTATACATTCCCTTTTGCCTCTAGTGCTTCTCCAAACTTTTTAGTTTCATCCATTACGACAAACCTCATATTTAGTTTGTCTGCGTCTAAAATGAAAAGTCACATACCCTATAGACTGTATAGGAAACAAAATTAAAAACTGAGAACCTTCAGTGGCTAGGCCAGGTGTGCCTGTGACACCCTGATAAGACAACTAAATTGGTCAACTTGATATATACTTAGAGAGTTAACACTGTGAGAATGTGCAAAATAGTCAACTACACAAATTTCCAGCAGTTATGGAAAAGAATACAAACCATAAAATGTACGCTAGAAGTCAACAAGTCACTATGTAGTAATCTTTATCTATTATCATATAAACAACATACATTAAATTCTGTGTCATGCCTCCGCACCAATGATTCCACATAGTTTCCCAATCCTGCAGCTGTTTAGGATGCATAATCCAATAAGTACAAACAGTCTGGAACATAGATACAATTTGCAACTGCCATAATGAGCGGCATTTTGAATACGACTTCTGAGTTCAAGTAGAATGAATGGGAGAAAAATAATCTCTGTAGCCAAGCCCAAGTGATTGGGACAAAGGCTAGTTGAGTTTGAGTTAAGTTGAAATGTACAAACAGACGTATCATAATCCAAATATGCAAATAATAGCATTGGGAATCGCGGATCAAGACCAACCAGGATCTATTGGACCAGTAGTAGTCAATGTGAATTTCTGGCCATCTGAAATAATTTCAGCTTGCAAAATTCGACCAACATCAAAGGGCTCCGGAGCATACACTGATTTAGTGGCTCCTGCATATTTGAAGGGAATCAATAAGTGCGTAAGGTGAAAACAATGAATAAAAGAATGACAAAGCTTCACAAGCTCAGAAACTCTCCTAATTATTTATTCAACAACTCCAAACATTCTAGGGGAAATAACAATTCATATAGATTGGAGGTTGGAGATTTTTCCAAGTGAAGGAATATTAGACATTAAGATTATGCAGTTGGAAAAAAAAGATGTTCAATGTCCATAAACCAAACTCATACTGGATTATAGTGTTGAACTAAATAATAGTTGATAATGCAAAAAACAAAAAAAGAAAAAAAAAAAAAAGAAAAAAAGTAACAAAACAAAAATGTGATAAACTGATAGAGAATGCAAACATCAAAATAATATTGGAAATGATAAGATTGAATGATGACGACATTGATCTTTAAAACAATAACGCCAATGGCTAGGATTTAGATACATAACAGGAAAAAATGATATTGTAGTTTTAAGTAGCATAAAACAAAGTGCAAGTGAATAGAACCAAAGAACAAAATCTATTTTGCACCTTGAATGACAATTTGATGCATGTGAGTTGAGAAATCCAAGGAATAGCAGTATGAGAAGACACTCTTCTGTGATCAACATGTAATCAGCTTGATAGGACATTTCGTATGGTTTTTTTTGTTGCTTTAATTGTTTAAGTGCACATTTTAGAAATTAATTTACAATCGGCCAATTGAAACAATAGTCTTCTTTTAAAATGTGGCGATTTTTTTCAAGAAAGTCATGCGACTTCCAACATCTCATAGATTAGTACTTGAAAATCTTCATGGTACACCAAAGGTATGCATCAAGATTATGGGTAGAAGCTAGTCGTGCGAAAATAGGTAATGCTTCTGGGATGCTAGCTAGTACATGTTAAAAACATACAACCTTTCCAACAAACCATTCAAAAATCTCATAACTTCCAGCTCTTATTGGAAGACATGTCACCATAACGCTATGGCTAAGGTGCAGTAATCTTGTTTCTGCTAGATGAGGAAAGAAGAAAGGCTTGGATGAATTGCATCAACAGTAATAGGTTGTGAGATGGAATAATTACATTAGAGGACCGACCTGCAAGTCACCTGGAGGTCCTGATGCAATTCAAGTGGCTTGAAAACCAAATGAAAATCAATAGGAAAAGGCACTTCACTGGGCTCAGCTATGATCAGCTACTAGGGCCATTTTGTACATTTCTTGTTGCACTGGAATTAGGAGCCCCAGTGTACTTTACAAATTTGCTAATAGGCCAATAGGTCAGTACTTAAGATAAAGTTAGGGCAGGGGTATTTTAAACACTGTCATCTACTTTAAAAAGTCTTGTGATTTTGAAGTGAGTCATGACTTTTACGGCAGGTTGGTCATATAATTCTCGGTATTGTGCTAATAAGAAAGCGTCAAGATCAGTCTTAAACAGCAGGACGAAACCTTAGTTTTGTTAGGACAACTGGGTCGCAGTCATATAAAAGGGTCCAGCTTGTATCCACACATTTTCGACAGTAACTGATCAAACTAGACGACGCTGCACTACCTTTCCCTGTATTTTTGTTTTGAGATACAGATGGGGGTGGTTAGGCTAACCTTTTGGGGGGTTTTGTAGCCAATCAGAAGAAATATTATTGGTTGTTACACCAAAACAAAAAATTTGATTATTTGTGCTGTCAGATTGCAGTTGATCTGGTGACACTTTAGTCAATAGTTTTTCCATTTGATTTACGGGTCCTGAATCCAAAACAATGGATAACAGATCACCATCAGTTCACTGACCGGTCCAGGTTTTAAAACATTGGATAATGGATCACCTCCTGTAGTTGGTTTCGGACCTAAAGAAGTCCTTAGAACTGGAACTAAATTGAGTTAAAAAATAAACCATGTGAGAAAGCAATGACGGAAGCTTTTATGCAAGGTACGCAACTTATTTTCACATACCTGAAATAAGCTCCTTTTTGCCACCTTCTGCTGTGTAACGATACCACTGAATCAAACATTCTAAAAGCTCTGGATCACGACCAGAGCAAGGTTGGATCCTCAAATATGAACCCAAAGCCTCAGGACCATCTACTAATTCATAAGAGTGAGCTTCGTTGTCTGCACCCCTTTTGCTCATCGCCAGCTGAAAAAGGTCATAGATTTTAATACAGAACACTAATATCGCCATATCTATACATCCAAGATGGCTTTAAAATGTTGGAAATAATAGATCCTTTTGTCCCTCTCTCTTTTTTTTTCCCTGCTTTTCCCTTTGAGGTGTGCACGTGGAAATACATTTTGACGAAAAAAAATTTGTGGAATGAAAAATAAAAATTCGTCCCCGAGGTTCTAAATAATGGTTGAGTGTAACAGGTAGGTAGTTTCGAATGTTCCGTAACGGGAATGGGGTGTAGCGGTCGTGAAATTTTTAAAAATCATTTTTCAACAGAAAATAAAATTAAATTGCTTAAACAAGCCGTAACGGTCAAGTATCAGCCGTGAACCAGTCCATGAATCGGATACGGATCGATACGTAATGGGAACCGGCCGATACAGATGTGATTTTTCCTCTCACTGATATACCGGGGTGTAACAGTATTGGAGAGCCAAAATAACGCTACGCAATGGCCGATACACTACTTGAACCAAATCCAGCACACATGGTTTGAAACAGGTTTGATTATAAAAGTTTGAAGTCCAATGTATAAATTTAGCATTTCAGAGAACGTAATTGGTGATTCCTGTTCATTACTTACACAGTGAAGGAATTTGCCCCAATGTCGCCAAACATACATACATACTGGATTGGAGTTGGCTTAAAACTACTAATGGTGTAAGAGAGAGAGAGAGAGAGAGAGAGAGAGGAGGGAAAGAAATATGACCACTAACAATGACTTTGAAGAGAAACAAAGAAAAGAGGCTTATAGTAAGTGTGAAATATAATATTGATTTCCAAAAATAGTGTGCACCCTCATGCGTGGGGTATAGGGATATCCTAAACAAGCAAAAAAATGCAAAAGATAAAGTCAAATTCAGAACCAAGCATTCAATCACGCAGTTGGTCTGAATAAAGAGCAGGACTGTTTAAAAAGGGGGAAAGTCCTATTAAGTGGTAAGCTGAATAAGTACTTAATATGCATTGCTTGAAAAACTAAAATCCCAGAAGTTAAGTTGTGCCTTCCCACTTTGGTATGTGGCATCCTATAGTAACCCAGAACACCAGATCAAGATCTTTATAAATTGAGCCCTTCCACTGATATCAATAGTACTAACACGAGGACATATTTGGTAAAAGGCAATAAGTATGGTATAAGAACGGTAGAGGAAATAGTCCAAATAATCAAACAAACTCAACTCGGCTCCATGGGGAACTGACCAAGAACTACCAAAGAACCACCACACGAAGCATATATTAACATAATTGAGCAAGCAAAGAAAAATGCAAGAAAAGACAACGAATAACAAAAAAGAGGCAAGAAAAAGTAAAACCTCTTTCTGAAGCAGAAGAGAATGTTTCGATTTCTCAGCAAGCTGATTTCTCAATGCTCGAAGCTCATGCTCCATGTCCATAACCTAAATTTTTTTGTTCAATTATGAGATAGATGTAAGATAATATCTTTACAATAAAAAATTGAAGGAGAATGGACATGTAAAGATATCAACTAGAGAAGCTTAATCTAGAGAGCTATTCAGCTAGCCAATGTCGCACAACAAGGATGAATCTTCGTGTGGTACTGCTCTAACTACTCAAATAAATACAAGAGCAAAAAAAATTTGTTTGAATACGGGTGATAATCACAAATAAGGTATCACAAACTATTTGTAGAAGTCCATAAGTCATTCACTGGCTTAAAATTTAAACCCATTGCAACTATATTCTTCTGTTTAAGTGGGTAGTCAACAGTGCACAAAACCGAAGATCAAACAACACCAATGCCTTGATCAGAAAAAAAAAAAAAAAAAACACCAATGCCTTCACAAATCACAATGTCGGTACGTAACTATACATAAACCATACAGAGAAAACAAAAATTGTCACTTATCATGAGTAATAGTAGACTAAACAGGATGAAGAGGGTCCTGAATAGGTTAAAAACGTGAATACCAAGTTATCCACAAGAATTCAGGAAAGAATAACAGATGTACATACCTTGCTAGGCTGATGCAACATTTTGATTCGTCTAGCCTCTTGAACCTCCTTCATTAATTCTTCCAAATCCTAAGTATTTAACAAAAATTTCTTTATTATGGACAAGCGAACAAGCAAAAAAAATAAACCTTGCAAGAAGAAAAGTACAGATTGTGCAAATATCTAATCTTGGAAGGTGGACTACAAATCTTCTATCGGTTTCAAATTATACAAATATCTGTTCTAGAAACATACAAGAATGGAAAAACCTTAATGTGATCTAAGTTATATAACGTCTCACATTAAAGGTGCAGACAACTTGCAATCATTCCATTTTGTCATTCTTAAAACACCATTGACTTCAACAAGAGAAGGACAGGGAGGCGGTTGAAGACGCCGACAAGAAAGAAAAGAAGAAGATAAAGAAGGAAAAAGAAACCCAAATCCTCCAACTCATTACCACAAAAATACTGTGGGTGTGGATGCTCTTCTCCAACTCATCGCGGATTATGACTGCACCCTCTGGTCGTAGTTCCACATTGGCCAGCTTAGTATTGTAACAAGTCAAGTTATAATATAAATAAGGAAAATTTATTGAGATGGTCCCTCTAGTTCCACCCGTGTCTCGAATTGGTCCCTCTATTTTCAACTGCACTCAATCGAACCCCGTAGTTTCGATTTTGTACGAATTGAGTACAATCGATAACGATAACGGCTGTTACGAAACTTGACGGAAAAACCAATTTAGGGCATTTTTTAGGGATAAAACAGACTTTTTGCCCATCCTTCATCTTCCCCAATCTGTAACCCTAACCCTAATCCTTTCCTATGCACAACAAAAAAGACTACTTCTTCATCGATTGTCTTCATCATCTCTGTACATACAAATCTTTCATTCTTTCCAACAGCCAGTTGTTCTTGTCCAATAAAATTCTTCCATTGGAGTACCGGAAGATTGGGTCTCTAGGCCTACCCTCCCTGATGCCTTTTGGCTTTGATTTGGGGGCATGGTTCTGCAGCAAAACGTCCCTGTAGCTCCTCGATTCTTGGAGGTTTAGGGGGACTACTATTTCAGTGGCATTCTAAAAACAGCCACTTTGTGCCTGTGATACACGGATCCTCATTTCTGGGCGACATACCCGTGTTGATACGACACGATACGGGTGCGGGATATGCACCCGGTGCGGCAGAAAATAATCGGACACGTCTGTGACGCCATGGCTACTCCATCATTTGCAGTCGAAGAAGAAGGAGAAGAAAACGACGAAGAAGAGGGGGGGGGGGGGGCATGACCAATCTCCGACGAAGGCAGCAGCAGCTGCGGCTTCAGTTCTGAATCTATACGTATAGTCGTATACAACTGCTGATACTATTAGGGTTTCTATTTTATGGCTGTTGACTTTTAAGTGGTTTGGGCCATTTAAGTGGGCTTGGGCTATCATCATTATTATATACAATTTGGACCAAATACTTGAAGGCTTTAAATGGGCTTTGGCAAATAATGGGTTTGAGTATTTGGATTAAAGTTGAATCATGTAATTCTTTTGGGCTTTGATTATCCAAAATAAAACAATTGATGTACTTTTAACACATAAAATATTTATTATTTCTCATATTAAATTCAAAAAATAAAAAAAAATCTTAGAAATAATTTTAAAATATTTTTAAAAATATTAAAAAATATATTACGTGGCGTATCCCCACACCCGTGTCCAAATTGGGATCCATATCCACGAATCCTCAATTTTCAGGTTTCAAGTGTCCGATCCTTAGATCCACACCCATATCTGATTCCCGCACCCGTGTCCGTGTAACATAGCTTTGTGCATATTGCCACAGGTTAGGTCTGTCTCCAAGCATCCCCGCCCATACCCCCAATGATTGGGAACTAGATGGGTTCTGTTATTGTTGTTGTTGTTGCATTGGAGTACCGGAAGATTGGTAGCGGTGCTGAGAGAGGTGGCCAATATTACTTTGCCGATGATGTGCACCGACCATCTGTTGCCCTAACGTCATCAAACTCACCATATCAACATCATTGTCATCTTGGTCATCCCTTATGCAGTCGTGTTGATGTTTTGTCATGTCAAGTTTGTGAGTTTAGTAAACATCGCCGAGTGTCATTTTATCCTAGGATTGAGCGTCGTATGTCACGTCCTTTTTAGTTAGTACATTCAGATATTTGGGTCCAATCCGTGTTCCCAAAATGGTCCAATGCGTGCTCCCAATGTTTTTGGTTTTCAATATTATGTTATTTTTATCAATGATTTCTCTCGTGTTACATATCTTTATCTAATGAAAGAAAGATCGGAGATGTCTTCTGTTTTCAAATCTTTTTATATGGAAACAAAAACTTAGTCCAATACATGTATTGGTCTATTTCGGTCAAATAATGCACGTGAACATTTCATAATACTCTTTCTTGTTTTTTTTATGATCAAGGTATTATTCACCAGTCCTCTTGCGCTCGAACTACACAACAAATGGGGTTGCTGAATGCAAGATTTGGCATTTATCTTAGGTTATGCGTGCAATGTTATTTCAAATTCAGGTCGCTAAGTCTTACTGGGGTAATGCTGTCCTTACAGCCTGTTACTTGATAAATCATATTCCTTCTACTGTTCTTGGCGGTCAGATACCCCACATAGTCTTGTTTCTGGATCAGTCTTACCACTCCTTACCCCCCTCGGGTATTTGGGTGCGCGTGTTCTATTCATGCTCTTGATCCTGATGGAGCAAACTTAATCCCCGGTCCATCCGATGTATTACATCTTTCTTGGTTACCCATGCACTCAGAGAGGTATAAATGTTACTCACCCTCTCTACCACGTTATTTTGTTTGTGTTGATGTCACGTTTAATGAGTCATTGCCCTTTTATTTGGGTACACCAACTCTCGTTGAGAATAAGTCTGTTATTCTGTGGATGTCCTTTCTGACCCTTCTGTGAAACCCTTGCAAGGTGTACGTTCGTCGGCCTCGTTAACACCATCAACACCGGCCCCAGCACCCTATGAAGCACCGACACCTCTCGGGGACCCCGTATCGCAGTGTCCCGACACGGGGACACGGTGGGGACACGGCGGGAAACGTGTCCCGACACGCCACGTGGACGGGGACACTTCTGTGTTGCTTTTTTGGTAGGGGACACGGGGGGGACACGTTGGGGACACGGGAGGGACACGTTTGGGGACACGGCGGGGGTCAAATTGAAAGTTTTTAAAAGTTTATGGGGTAAATTTATAATTTATTAAAAATTGAGGGAAAAAAGTGTAATTTCAGCATATATATACCTTTCCCCTCTTCTTCATCAGTCGACTGATAACTTTTGGAGCCCTAAATCAAGAAGCTGCTGCTGCTGCTGCTGCTCCTCGCTGCTGCTCTCTATTTTCAGTCAAAGGTATGTCTCTCGCCTCTCTCTCTCTCTCTCGGTTCTCTGGTGACTCTGTCTCTGGGTCTCTCTCTCGGGTCTCTCTCTCTCGGTTGTCTGATGACCTGGTGTGTTGTTGGATCCAGTCGGTCTGCTGCGGCTACTACTAGGGTAAACGAAGAGGAGAATATATATCCTATGTTTAATTACACTACAAACCCAAACATTTTGGGTTATAACGTATTTACCCCTCGAAATTAAAAAGTATTACAAATATACCCTTCTTTTTACATTCTGCAACAAAAGAATATAAAAAAAATGTATATATATATATATATATATATAGAGGAGTTATCTAGTCCGGGAGTCCCGGATCTGGGACTCCACCTTCCCAATATTTTTTTTACGATCCGAACCGTCCAATGTGTTTAAAACGTGTTTTCCAAGGTCCACGCGAGAAATCATCGAAAAAAAATACCGGGAAGGGCTTGATCCGAGCAGTTTTTCATAAAACTGTATATGTACAGTTTTT
>JAXBDA010008245.1:0-15333 GCA_036023075.1 Gaultheria prostrata | reverse complement strand
TGGGATTAGGAGTACAAGTTTTTATGCGCAGCGTGTTCAGAAAACGGCTAAACTAAAATAAAACTACAAATATTACATGTATTCTAAATAATTTTTTTTAAGGGTGTTCAAGTGACCACCCATGCATTTCTCTTAATAGAGCCGCTTATGGCCATATCTAAACATGATGGCATCTATATATATTCAAGTTAGTATGAAATCCTAGATTGAATAGAATTGGGGCTTGGATTGATGAGCGAGATGATTCACTCTGGCAGAGACTCGATCATGTCAGTTGAGGCCACCCATTCAAAACCTAACTCTGATACCAGTTAGATTTCTTGAAAAATTTAAAATAAAAATTGTAAGTAACAAGTTAGGTAAATAACAAGTTACAAGTGCGTTGCTTTGGAAGCAAATTAGTTCACCTACCAAAGATGGTTTATATAAAAGTGAAGAATACCCTCCAAACTTGCTTGCAACAAATAAATACATGGAATTGGGTCATTCAATACTCCACTAGTAGACATTCTGCATAGCCAGTAAAAGAATGGAATAGGATTTGTAGAGACGACTATTAGAACCTACTCATATGATCATTTCTTTAGGTGTTGTGAAGTGCAGAGGGTGAGTTTCAAGGGGTGGCATTCTCGTCCTCTGTCCACATCTTTATGGTCTTGTCCGCTTTGATACTCGTTTCAGAAGTTTCCTAATAGCATTCAATCTTTTCTTTCTATCCAATTGGAGAAGTCACTCTTTCAAAATTGAAGAACACCAAATATACGTAGATAACCCCTAAATGGGGAAAAAAATCATGGGAAGAAATAAAAAAATACTATACTCAATGTGTAGTTACAAGCCATCCTACCCTACGATTAGAATCCCCACAATCGAGCCTAAGACGTACTTGCCGAATCCGCGTTCACCACACCATGCTTTGATAGCCGCTGCCTTGAATCCACAAGCCTTCCCCTCCCGGAATCCACCTAAGGACTTTGTTCTACCTAGGAATCCTCCGTAGGTCGATCTTCTCTCAAAGTTGTATTTGTGTAGTTGTTGATGATAAAACTCCTGGAGATATATTAACGCTTCATGATACAAAGATCGAATCTGTACTCCAGGCACAGTAGAAGAAACACTCTCCAATAACTCTAGATATTTTCTAGCTCTTTTTTGCCTTTGGGGAGAAGGAGAACGGCGCTTCAAATAATTCTGACCTAATTGATACGTAATTAAAATCGCTGAAATCTATCCAAGTTGTTCAAGCACATTGCTGAAAATACGTAGATAACACACTGCATATTGAATCCCATGGCTTACCTTAAAACCTGATATCTCAATACAAAATAACATTGATTTCCTTCCACTTTCTAAACAGACATTCTAAAAATAAAAAAGGAAAACAAATTACAAATCGATAAATTGGGATACACAGAATATGTGTTTTGTCATTGAAATTGTCAACACAATCTCAACTTTTTAGAGATTACATAACTTTTATTTTCGGTAATGGAAATCTTGAGCATCTTCCTTTCTACACCGAAACCGTTCTTTATGTTTAAGGAAATTTTGAACTCCACGATGAGGAAAAAAAGGATCGTTAGGTTTTATCTACCCCGCATAATTTGCCTGTTCAGAACGGATCAATCGTGGTCCTGGCACTACCGCGCATTTCGTTCACATGTTGAAAGCGTTGTTTTGCTTTTATGAAAACGATAGTGACTAGTGTAACATTTTCATATGGAAATATTTTTGTTTAACTATCTCCTAGATGGAAATATGCCAAAAAATTAGGAAGAAATTCATTGAACACCTTGAACAAAATTCTTGGAGTCGCCACTGGGTTACGTGGTCTCCTCGTCAAAAGATAGGAAACCAGAGAAGCGGAAAGACGCAACACGACCTACTATGAGGGGATTATTTGGCCACCCTCGAGATTCAATTTGACAATTAGAATGGATCAGTTTTTTGGGCTCATCGAGTTGGCCGCCCACAAAACAATCAATTTGATCGGATATGTGATTGGAGTACATTTACCTTACCATACATTCAACAAAAATTCACCTTTTTTTTTTTTTAGGAATACAAGATTTAACATTATTAATTCAATTGTTATACAGATCACACTTGATTAAGATCAATAAATTGCATTTAATTTCCTTTTATCTGACCATTAAACCCACATCTTTCTTCCCCTCCACTTCTCACTCACTCCACCCCTCATACACCACACAAGTCCATTGTACAACGGAACCAAAACAGAACTTAGTAAAAACAGAGCATTAACAGAGATTCCCCCATTAAAACAAAATTGATTGAAATCCTACTTCTTTCAAGTTTAGTGCACCCCTTTTAAGTTTCAGCCAATCATATCACGTATATTCCTATATTCACGGGATTCTAAAGATATCACAGAATCAGAGTTCTTCCCTAATTCTACTTGCCTTTGCCTTTGATCAGAGAATCAACGGCTCAAAATCTGCGTTTATTTCTCTAACCGTTTTTGTACAGCTAATTTCAGTCATCTGAGTATCTTAAACAAATCCAAATTCCCAAAATTATGGAAACTTGGGGTTCAAGTAGTTCCTAATTTCTGTATACTTCACTCCCAAGAATCCATTTCAGGAAACCCATTTCGTCTCTGATTGAAAATCTATAAGAATTCCATACATGTTGCAATGGGTGTAATCCCTTTTCCAAAATTTGATCTTGGGATTTTGGTTTTGAATCAAAGAGCGGGTTTCACAATATGCTCATTGCGAAATTCAATTTGATGATCAAAATTATTTACTTTTTAAAGCTCATTTAGTTGGCTGCATGTAAACAAGGAAGCTCCGAGAGATATAATTGCTCACTGTACCCATGCTAGATGCACCAAGTGGTGTGAACCAGGGGCGGCTCTACATGTTGCAATGGGTGGTCACTTGAACAATCCAAATTTTTTTTGTTTTGTTTGAATACATCTAATTTTTAAATTTTTATTTTAGTTTAGCTATTCTTGAACATCAACCTAGAAAAATATGAATTCGGTTTGATTTTGATTTTGTAGTTCAGGGCGTTACAATATTTATGTATTCGGTTTGATTTTGATTTCCAATTTAATTAGAATTCTCAGTCTATTCGACTTAATGTTGGCTTATTATAGATAGGGTTATTAATTCAAGTCTTGATGCAACGTTGTAGCGGAAGAAGACCAGATATCGTTCTAGTAGACGAATTGGTTAGATCTCGTTCCAACAGACGGGTATCCACAAGGAAAAGATAATCAACTTTCCGCACAACGAAAAGAGAAAATACTCGAAATATTATTGATAAAAGATTAATAATTGAATTCGCCCCATAGGCTACAACCCTATTTGTAAGTAGAGAAATCCTAATTCGACTACGACTTAGAATTAAAAACTCTATTTATAATAAGCAAACCTTAATTTGACTAGACCGAGAATCCTAATAAAATTGGAAATCAAAATCAAACCGAATACGAAAATATAAAAATTCAAACCTAAATGTAAATACTCCTAATCAAATTCTTATTCTAAAGCAATACAAATAAAAATAAAGAAACTACCATATCTTATATTACATCATATAGCCTCCAAACTTGCTTGCAACAAATAAATAAAAGAAATTAGGTCTTTCAATACTCAACTAGCTAGTAGATATTCCTCATAGCCAGGAAAAGAATGAAACAGGATTTGTAGAGACGACTATTGGAACCTACTCATACCTTTAGGTATTGTGAAAGTGGAGAGGATGAGTTTCAGGGGTGGCATTCCCGTCCTCTTTCCACATCTTTATGGTCTTGTCCGCTTCGCAAGTGACTAGCCTTTCACCGGTCACATCATAAGAGGAGGTGTAGATACCGGCTTCACTGTCCAGCGAGCCAGGCTGCACAATTGCTTGGGATTGCTGGAAATTATGACCACTCCTCCGATCCCAGAACCATAAACTTCCATCGTCACCTCCCGTGACCATAACACCCTCTTCATTGACTGCCATTGCATTGATGATGGTTTTCTGCTGAGAGAGCATGTTGCCCGTAAACTCTCCTCTCGGAAGGTTGAATTCCTTTATATTGTCAGCCGATGCAGATGCAAAACAATTCTCAGTAGGATGAAGAGCCATTGCTCGCACAGCTTTTTTATGGTGCGTGAGAGTAACAATTGGTTCACCAAGTCTAAGGTCCCAGAACTTAATCGTGGTGTCATGGGAGCCGGTTATAACTTGTGGATCGGTAGGTCGAGTTAAAACTGACCAAACTGTATTCTCATGCCCAGACAGTGAATGAATTTGCGTCTTGCTACGAATATCCCAAACTCGGCACACCGAATCACGACCCCCTGTGAGTAGAAGGTCGAGAGTCGGATGAAGAGCCACACAATACACTCCGCTTAGATGACCATGATAAGACCGGATAACCTTGTTCTGCTCTAGGTCCCAGCATTTAACTTGTTTATCATCACCGGCGGAGAACATATACGGGTGTTTATTGCTTATAGCGAGGCCTCGTACTTGATCAATGTGCCCAGTTAGTGTGAGCTTTAGCCTTCCAGTTCCCACATCCCATATCTTTATGGTGCGATCTGCAGAGCCGGTACAGAACCACGTATTACTTGGATCGAATGCGATAGATCTCACCCATCCCGAAAGACCACTTATCACCCTGTAGTTCTTCCATGGTGGATGCCAAACAGGACGTGGTCTGCTCGGAATTCTTTCCATAATGCCCGAGGACAAAGTATGAAATCTTTGTGACTGAGTTGAAAGAGAACGATGGGGGAAAATTTATGCTTGGTTATGAGAATCAGAGGGTTTGGCATATCTAAACATGATCATGTTTATATATTTACACGTTGGTGTAGAATCCTAAGTTGAATAGGAGTGGGGTTTCTGTAAGAAGAAGTTTAATAGAAGTAGGGTTTCTGTCAAATGGGCCGCCCAGCCCGTTTAGGTTCGTGCAAAACGTACGTGTTTTGTGTTGTGCCTAGTCTGGCCTATTTTTAGCCTCCGTAGTTGTAACTTCTCTCTTTTTTTTTTGGGTGCCACAGGAACTTGTACTACTTTTATTTTTGGTAATGGAAATCCTGAGAGTCTTCCGTTTCTACACCAACACCATTCTTTACGTTTCAATCCCGCGCCTGTTTCTTTGTTACATTGCTTGAGAAAATTTTGAACTCCTCGATGAGACAAAAAAGAGTCATTGCGTTTGAAACGGATCAATTCGCCTATTTGAAACGGATCAAACGTGGTCCTGGCACTACTGTGCATTTCGTTTACATTTCGAATGAGTTGTTTCGAATTTCTTGTGCGAAATAGTACCCAAAATAAAACTGATGTTAAGCTCGAAGGGTTCAGCTTTATACCAAATTCCGTGCCCAAGTTGAAATTGTGCATCAAGAATGGTCAAAATCATATCCAACCTCTTGTACCAATTTAATGTCCAGCTTTGACAAGGTGTTCAAGATGAGATGACTTTAACCCAATGGGTTGATTGTTTAGATTGTGCCAAAATAACACCAAATTGGCGTAAAAGCATTGTTAGTTTTTTACTTTTTTACACTGTAGGTCTGTAGAAAACTAGAAAAATTGTGAAATCCCTCTAGTCCCACATCGGCTAGCTCTGGATTTGTTGAATCTGCCTAGATCTATCTATTTATTTATCAATACCCTATATAGCAATGTAGTTGGTGCCGTCGAAAGACTCCATACCCTCAATCCTCGTTGTTCAAATTTTTGGTTTTTTTTTTTAGTTATAGAATTTGAGAGAGAGAAACGGAAGAGAGAGATGTGGGCACTTTCTGTCCTTTTTCTGGACGGCAAGGTGTCTAATTTAATAATGGAAAAATAAGATAGGTGTCTAATTGAAATAAGTAAGAAGATAGGTGTTTATGGGACATTGGAGTGCAAGATCAGGGTTTTTTTTTTAAACTTTCCCTAACAATTAGAGCATCTCCTACCCATATTCATAACTCCATTTTGGAGAACCCATGCCCCCCAAACCCATCTCCATTTGGGATCATCAAAATGGAGACTCAATTTCCATCCTAAATGGAGACCATTTGTCCCAGTTTTCTTAAAATCATCATTTTAACCTTTTGATCTATTAATGACAACAAATTATAATACAAGCCATATCATATTTACTTTTTGCTAAATTTTTCTCAATTACATACTCCGTATAACTTTTACATTATATATATACCCAATTTTTATGAAATCGTTGTCATTGGAAAGATATTAATAGTATCTTTAAAATGAGCCTAAAATCTGAGAGACTTGAATACACTTTGAATTTAACATTAAATGTGAATTCAAACCATTTCAATTTTTATAAATTTTTTTGGGCTCATTTACAACGTAGTATTCCATTTTTTTCTTCTAGAAAGCTTAGAATTTTATGGGATAAATGGAATGGAGAAAAAGTGATAAATGGATTGGAGATGCTCTTAGCCCGAGTTACTCCCTCCGTCCCAAAATGATAGTCCATTTTGGGACTGCGTGCCATTTTCAACGGCTTATATCTTTTAATAAGAACCTCAAAAAATATGCATTATGGATCTTATTTGATAGATCTCATTGAGAACTTTAATACGGTGCGAAAAAAAATTCAAAAATTATTTTGATAAATACATTATTTTTTAGTTTGAAAATTGCATGTAGTTTCGTAGTGGACTATCAAATTGGAACGGAGGGAGTATTATTTTTGAACCATGTGGTTAGGGTACGAGTCAACAAGTTTAAATGACTTTGACAATGTGATAGTACCAACGGATTCGAAGGATGTGGACATAAAATAGGCCCAGGGGCGATTGGTTTGGGTATTTTTTCTATTCCGGTCCATTTTTCACTTGTCATATTGCTCTTGGAGCTGTGGGTCACTAGTCACTATTTTTTTTTTTGCCACGACGATAACAGAAGATATTATTAAAACCACAACCGAAATATCAGGCCAAAAATCCATCCCTAGAAAGGGAACCAAGCAACCACAACTGAGGGGACTCAGTCCAACGATTATACTCCAAACTAGAAGTGGCAAATGGGCGGGTTTGGGTGGGTTTGGGCGGGTCCAAATGGGTCATGGGTCAAATATGGGCGGGTTGAATATGGGTCAATTTTAAGCGGGTTGAAACGGGTTGGGTCATATACGGGTCAAGCCAAACCCAACCCAACCCGACCCGACCCCTTCATTTTTTTTTTTTCCCAAAAATAGAGAATTTGGGATACCAACTCAACCCAATCCAACCCCTTTAGATGTAAAGATGGACCGTCATTGTGACCAAAATTAGCAAACTGGACAGCAACAGGAAGAGAAACACACGAAGGCAAAAATCGGATCCATAAAGACTTTAGGAACATATCAACATACAAGCACCCTTCCAACGAAGGATTGGAGTTTCATTTAAAGCATATGTTCTTCAGAATAAGAACACCAATGCAATGACCCTCTTACATTCAAACAAAGATTGTTCAGGTGAATCCACATTTTCCCCCAATTGGTAGAAAAATAATGATACTAGCAACAAGGTGCAATAGAAGTGGGCCTCCTAGTACGTTTTAGAGTAGATGAAGAGGCTTGCTCGAGATTCTCGTCAAAAAGTTCTTCCATAAAAATGCTATTAGAAGAATTGCAAAAGAAACTCCAAAAGTCAGTTGGTTCAATGATATATAAAATTAAAAACTAACCAAACAATCCATAAAGGTATCCATAATCACTGAATCAGACAAAGAACAAGTACTGAATAAACAATGAAATCGAGCCTTATGAAAAATCAACCTTAGAATCCAACTATGGCAGAAAATAACCCCAGTAAATTGAGCTAGAACAAAAAAACCTAGCTAGGCCAGTAGGGTGTGAGACCTATTTCGATCAATTTTTTGAAAAATAGAGGAGAAGGAAGATACCTTTGGTAGAACACAACACGTAATCGCCTAATCGGACAGGACAACTCAAGAAATAGCAGATCGATCTTGTTGGTTCCCTTGTCTTGATTTCGCTAGTGCTTCGACATGAGAGTGAGAGAGAGAGAGAGAATCAATCGATTGAGAGACAGAGAGAGAGGGAGAGAATCGATCGGTTTGAGAGAGTCGACTGCTGGAGTCTTTAGTCGACTACTGGAGTTTTTTGTTACAGAAAATAGAATGGGTGGGGTTTTTAGGTTGGACCCATTTTTAACCCATTACTAACCCATTTAAACCCAAATATTAGTGGGTTTAATAGGTTGGGCCAATTAGAAACCATATCCACAAATGGGTGGGTTTGGGTTGATTATAATTGGGTGGGTTTGGACGGATCCTTATAAATGGGTTTACATTGCCACCTCTACTCCAAACCACTAAAACCTTTACTAGTCAAAACATGAGCATATACATTTAGATAGCCGAAAATTCATTTGTCTTGTCCTTTATTAGGAGAGAGAGGTTGAGATAAATTGGGAAAAATTAGGAAAGAAAAATGTTAGGAAATTAGGAGAGAGAATTATTAGGAACATCAGGAGAGAAATATTAGAAAAATTAGGAGAGAGAATGGGTGTTTTTGAATTTATTTGAAACTTAAGTGGAAATCATAAGTATTTCTACGCACCCAACTTGAAGAAACTCACTCTGTCCCCATCAGTATTGGTTAACAAGCCATGGTGATAAAAATGGTCAAGAAATGGACCATCAAGCAATCAAAGGCAACTGAATCAAATCCAAGTTGATATGTGCCAGCACACTCGGTGGGTCACAAATTAAGTTGGTAGTCAATAGGGCCAATAAGAATTGAAGGTTGCTCTAAGACAAATTAAGGTTAAGTAGGATGCATGAGTCAAGACAAAAGTGATATTTGTACTTTCTTTTTTTTTAACATGATATATTTGTACTTGACTGAGGTGGGGGTAATGAACAATTCTCCACCAAGAAAGAGATAACAGGATTTTAGATTGGAGTTGGATCCTCTCCAGATCAAGTTTTGGACGAGGGGAGAAAGTCCAAATTTAAATCGTCCATTGTTGCAATTAATGGTTCGAACTTGCAAAGAGAATTTTCGCGATAAGAGCAATTGTTCTTTAGCAATCCAAATAATTGATTATCCCAATTTAAGGTCTAGAATTAGATTATATTCTGCAGTACTCCAGTCTCCAAAACTTGGACGGGAGAGGATCTGATCCTTTTTAGATTGGGGGACACGTCAGGATAAGAATTGCAACTACAGTTGTTCGTTTGAAGAGGACGGACGCTCTCCGTTCTTCTCTTCCTTAAATCTTTCTTTCTCCTACCATTTCAAAATTCTCTCTTTTAATTAGGACATTAAAATTTCTCTCAGTAGATTATTTGTATTCCATGGAAGTTTGACTCTAAATACTAACCTAAGAAGTTGCACAAGGCTTTATCTCAATCGATTCTTTCTCTAGGTAACTAACATGAAGACTATGGTTTAGGCTTGTATAAGGTTTATGGTAGTGTAGTAAAGAAGGTTTGGTTTTAGGATCGAAGATGGTTTTGGAGTGGATTACCTGGAGAGGTAATGAGGGTAGGGGAAAGGATAGTTAAAATGAGGGTGTACTCTTTAGGCTATGTTTGAATAACCGGAATTTTGAGTAAAAATTGGAATATGATTACTGATAATCGAATTTTCGAGAATTTACTTGAGTAGGAATGGGAACATAATTTTGGGGAATCAAATTCCTGGGAATTTGAATTGGATACCTGTAATAATTTCAAACCCAATGTTTGGATTAGTTTAGAAATCTTGTACGAGAAATAATTAATTTGAAAATTTATTAATCTTTTTTAATGATTGAAAGCTAGTAATCTCAGATTACTATAGGGTAAAGGAGGGGTCAAATTCTCACTTGTTTGATAATCTAGATTTAGCACTTAAAACTGAATGAATTAAGTAATAAGTGATTAAGTAGATTGATAACCACATCTTACATTACTTAAAAGATTAAGTGTCTCTTAAAATGTAAGTTAAAATGTTGATAAAAATTAAGTAGCTTTGACTGAATTTATGAGTGTTTTCATTCAACCATTTTTCCATCCACCACTACCCTTCACACAAGTGCCATTATCATTGTTGTCACCATTACCATGGTACCACCACCACCATCTCCACAACTCTACCACCACTACCACTACCACTAATACTATATAGATACCACAACCACTACTCTACCAGTACCGCAAATACTTTTCTGCCGCCGCCTCCACCATTTCTATCGTCACTCCACCACAATTACCACCACCACCACTCACACCACCATCACCATCACCACCACTCCCCCCACGACTGCTGCCACAACACCACCACCACCACTCTGCCACTCTCACCACTACTCCCACCATCACTTCACCACCACCATGATGCCGCCACTCCAGAACCACTACCACTACCACCGCTATACCATCAACTTGGCAATATTTTTTATTATTTTGATAAATGTTATTTTTTTTTCGTTTATTGATTTGCTTTTGGCATTCTAGTATGAATATGTGAAAGGCAAAATAAGAAAATTAGTTAAATTAATACTTCAACTTCTTGTACAAATCAAACAGCTTATTTACTTCAGTACTTAAGATTCAGTGCATATCAAACTACTTATTAGCTTCATAAATTCAACATTCAGTTTTCAGTATTTAATTTGCAGTTTTCAGTTTTCAAATTTCAACTTTATCAAACAGTAGTTTGGGAGTGTGAAACTGGTTGAATATGTCATCAGAAATTGCACTCATATCCCTTGTGTCTTCCAAACATTGGAATCATTGAAGTATGGCATTACATCTCATTCTTGTGTTTTCCAAGCGTTGGAATGATGGAATAAAGCATTACATTCCCATTCCTCCTTTGGATTCCCGCGATCCAAACTAAGCCAATGTAATTTAAAATAGGTCTGCTAACCTCCGCTCCTTAATTGGAGGATAATATGTATACAATGACAAATAAGCTTGGATATCAATAAATATTTTACGGATATCAATACACTTTTCTCGGATATTGATTCACTTTCTACACGTTTTCCTCCACCCTTAGGGCTGAGGTTATTTTCCATTTTACATAGAGGTTTACCTGCAAAATGAACAAGGTGTGGGTACCAATTACCAAAACAAAAGGGTGAGAATAGAATTTGCCTCCCTATTGGATGAGGTGCCAGTGCCACGATGTCATCACAGTAATTTTGGTAAGACTTTGCTGACAAAAAAACAATAATAAGTTTGTTAAGAAATTTAAATTTTATTTGACATGTGGTTTGATGGAAAAAATAAAATAATAAAATAAGTTTGGTAAGAATTTTAAATGTTATTAGACTTGTGGTAGATTAGATTAAAGTGGAACCCTTTTACGAGAAGTTTGGTAAGAATTTTAAATTTTACTATAAGAAATGTGGTCAAGAGCCAAAGCTAATTTATTCTCAAAACCAATTACTTTTTCCGGTCACAACTTTGCTTTCGGCCATGGTTTTCAACTTTCAGATTTGGACGGTCAGATCTTTGTCAAACTTGAATCTAATCATTATAATAGGAGTGCAATATCAAATAGTATACAAAGAAGAAGACCAATTGATGTGAACAAATTTTTAAAGTTGTGCCACAAAAACAGTTTTCAAAGATTACCCTAGCAAACATAATACAGTATTACGCAACATGTTAAAATTGGTTTTTGGGATCCTCTAGCGCCCTAAAAGGACTACACCGTGCAGTGCACCAATCTCAACTGCCCAAAAGTGTTTTCAATGGTGTAGATTTGTAAACGCTTTTTTACCGGTAATAAGCGGCAATAAAGCTTTAGCGAATTTGGACCATTAATTGTCATAATAGATGGTTGTGATATGTGCAGTGCGCTACACCCTGTAGTGCATCATCCGTGCCAATGGTTAGAAACAACTCAAACTGCCGTTAAGGAGTTCTTGAGTTCGAAACATGCTCCATACACGGTTCTGCGAACTTCTCTACAGTGGAGGATGTGGAGTCACACCCTTTGTCGAAGAAAATCTACCCCGCTCCCATGAGTCTGTGGACATCGTCACGTGGTGCATCAGCGCCTCATGAATTCTGTTGCATCACCTGTGGGATAAGGTCATTCATGACATTATTGCCATGACATCATCGCCAAACATAGTTCCAGAGTTCCACATGTTCATTAACATATCATTCCCTGTACATAGCCCAAATAACAGTTGCCAAAAGAAAGTTGACACGTTTCTTTTCTTTTCTTTTCTTTTTAAACTTCTTTCTTATCCATGTTCCACAGCACAACAAACAAATCCACATCTCATGCATACATACAAGCAACAGCTCTCTCCACATGCACACCGGCCCCCTCCTTTCCAGTCCAGCCTTTTATACTTTAAAAGTAATAACAATTCACGATCACCCTCAATGCAGACATGATCGGTACCCTTTTCTACCTACTAAAATTTCGAGTGGAATGTACTTTTAAAGGTGAAACGGAAAATGTACACATTTTTCACCCACCAACTTTACAAAATGAATACTTATAAAGAGCAGTGGCGACTCCCGTTGATTCAGTGGCTAAACCTATTGCTAAATACTGAATCATCGGAGATCTGCCAAAAAGTTTCCACAATTTTGGTCTATAATTCTGTTTAAATTGATTCTGGAAATAATGTACTTCTATTTTTCAGTTGGCAAGTACAAAGAAAAAGGTTTTCATTAACCTACTATCCCAGAAGATGCGGCATTCAGCCCCCTGGTTGTACCCCTTGTCTGTCAATGGGGAGGTCTTAGGTTCGAGGCTATAGAGAGACAATGAACCCCCTTTGGTTGTTTAATCTACTAACTTCCTCACTAAAATGTATATCGTATGACAAAAAAAAAAAGTACAAAGAGAGAGCGCTTTGGGGTGGGTTTATTTTTGTCGTGATTTGAAACAGGATGAGGTGGAGAAATGACAGCCTTTGGATCTTTTCTGGCAAATATATGGGTTCAAAGGTCTTTTTCAGTGGTGGCATACACTAGAGGTTTTCAAAAGCAAGAAAAATTATACTCAGGAAAATGTAGAATTTCGCACCCCAGTAGATTTATCTAACACCATAGCTAATGAACTCGCCTTGCCCCTGCTTAAGAGAGCACAAAGGGAAATACTATCTTAAAAAGGGACACGGAGGGGGTTCCAGAGTTCCACATGCGAAATAAACATACTCCTAAATCATAGGCCAACATATAAAAAACATCCACCAACACTTGTTTAATTTTTTACTTCTTTCGTATCTATTGTTCACAACACAATAAACAAATCCACATCTCATGCATGCATCGAGCCCTTTACAATATTCATTATTCAACCACCCCCCACCATTCACACTAGCCTATTCCCACTTAGCCCAACTTCTAGTCTACTTCAAGGTACTATAAAAACCTCTTTAATTTACAAGAGAAATTTCCAAACAAGAAGACCAAAGAGAAAATCATGTACAATCCCTCACTCCTCCTCCCTCTTTACACCACAGCACCTCAATTTAATGATGTTCATCATCACCATCGTTCGATAAACCATCCATACACTGCTGCTATCATCAGTAAGCCCCTAAAACCCAAAGTAGTAGTACCAACCAAGAGACTGATCATTACTTCATCAGTTTGTTCTCCTCTACCCAAATCTCAATCCAACAGTACCCCTACCCAACAACAACAGTGCCTCCAAACCCTATTGGAATCAGCCCGCCCTTTCCTCCGGGGAGACCTAGAATCCATCGACGCCAAACTCCCGTCCCTCGTCGCCGTTCTCCGCTCTGCTGGTACCGGCGAGTGTTGGCATAAGTACGGCACCTTCCTTGAGCACCTGCTCGGAACATACCGCATCCTAAAGCTCTGGAAATCCCCGGATTCCGTCTCCCTCTGCGGCCTCTTCCACTCCGCCTACTCCAATGCCTACATCAATCTTGCCATCTTTGATGCCACCACCGGCCGCGATGCTGTTGGCTCCCACGTCGGCACTGCTGCCGAGCGTTTGATTCACTTGTTCTGCGTCGTCCCCCGCCAAACCCTAATCCATAACGACTTGTTGTTTCATTTTACGGACAGCGAACTCGTGGAGCACCTTAGGGTTTCGGCGGTTTCTGTGAGGAATGCGAAGGAGAGAGGGGTGTTTGATGAGAATGAGGGGTGGAGGAAGAAACTGGAGTCGGTAGTGCCCGCGGATGGGGCGATAGTGAAGCATATTAAGACTGGGGAAGACGTCCTGGTCTCCCGTAGACTGGTTGCTGTCTTCCTTTTGATGACTATCGCAGATTTCAGCGAACAGTTCTTTGGGTTCCAGGACATCTTGGTCGAGAATACGGACGGGCGTCTCGAGTTCACGGGGAATAATGTTGCGGCAAGTTTATGGCCGGGAGACGGGAAGCCGGGGCTATGGATGAATTCATTATCAAGGATGGGAGCGATTTACAGTCTGATAGTGAGAGAGGAGGAGATTTTCTTGGAAAAGAGGAAAAGGGATCAAAGAGGTGGTGAAGTAGCGGTGCTTAAGGCCGGTAGAGACGAGGAGATTGACCTAGTGACACCGCCGGTTTTCGAGGGCTGCACTAGGGTTTTGGATGCAGCGGAGCAAATAATTGCTAGGGATATGTATTGGGAAGCTGTCAATTGTACTGATGGGTCGGAGAGAGCTGAGGAGTTGTTGGTTGGGTGCATTGAGAAAAACCCATTTGTTGGAGAGCCTCATGTGGTATTGGCTCAGGTTTATTTGAGTAGTGGAAGGTTTGAGGAAGGTGAGAGGGAAGCTGTGAAAGGGCTGACCTTGCTGTTAGAGTGGGGGAGCCCTTGGGACAAGAGAACATCATGGGAAGGTTGGATTGCTTGGGCTAGAGTCCTCCTCATGAAAGCCAAAGAGAGGTCATGGCCTCAAACTTCTTGGGGCATTCTCAATTTGGGGCTGTTAGGTAGTAATTAATCGAAGGAAAAAATGTCGGAGACGGACACATCTCCGAATCAATAAACTCTGTTGGGTTCTTTGTTTTCTTTTGTATTGAAGTTCCAAATAATTTTCAAGACGATGATGATGTAATTTTTCGGTTTTGGGTTCTTTGTATTTGTTGTAACCCATTTGTAAGGTCATTTACGGGAATCAGACTTTAGTCCCAGGAATGCACCTCAAATTCTATGTATCGTTTGATAGTACTCCTCCTTTGGCAAATAAACATAAACGTGTTTTTTGATTTATTCGTTTTGTTTTTATTTAAAAAAAATTCGCAAATGTTAGTTTTGCATCAAATTTTTATGGTTTATTAGTTCCTCTCGACGAGACGAATCTAAAGAGTATAAAATTATAGTCAAAACTAAATTTTTTTTGAATAAAGCCAAAAATACGTGGTTTATTGGTTTAATTTTGGCTTTATTCAAAAAATAATTAATTTT